>BSDF01000002.1:133847814-134126223 GCA_027925045.1 Hypotaenidia okinawae | reverse complement strand
GCACATATCACATATTTTACAGTATATTAAGTATTTCTCATCTACCACTATAAAGAAACTTGTTCATAGCATATTTGACATTGAAGAAGGCCAAATTAAGTGCCATCGGGAGCTTCCTGAGGGGATTCTTCCATAAAATTGGTTATTTTCATAAAAAGCTTAAAATCTAGAGACCTAATGTGAATCCTCTAGCAAAACACTTTAACCAATTCTGTGCTCTATGGACATGTGCCAATGACTATGAAGTTTTCTTGATAAGGTAATTAAAATATCTCTGAAAGCAGCTGGCTACGCATTTCAACCACTTGAGCACAAAGTTCTCTGACAATTTACATAACATAGTATTTTTATGGAAACTGAAATTAGCTATTCTCCCTCTACTGTCTGATAACTTCATAAGCCTTGCCTTGTATATTTGTGCAGTAGGGATTCAGCTGAGATACTTAGCCATTTCGAGGGAGAGATTTTCCTTGATTTTTGCAACATTAAAATAACTGTATGTGGTAAACACACAGTAACTAGTAAACAAGTTAATTTGAAATAAAATAATAAATACATTGTGCAAAAAAAACCCTTAATTTTAAGGTGAAGTTCATAGATCGAAAAAAAAGATCTAAATTTTTTTTCACCATAATATATTCAGAACCTGCTACTTTTCTTTCTCTGTTTAGTTCCCATTTTCTTCTGAAATTGAGATGCTTTTTAATATTTGCAATATTTTCATTTTTAGCTTCTTTTTTTTTAATAAATGCAACTATGTTTTGATTTGGTTTGATTTATTCCTTTTCTCTTGTTATTGAACTATATTTAAAATAGCAAATATCAGAACATGTATACAGAAAGGCCAAATCAAATCCTTATTTTTTCATATATATTTTATTGATTTTTTCACTTAAAAGTTCAGAAATTCCCATTTGCAATGAACATTACTTCAGGCTAATTCCTGCATTATTTAAAACAAATGTAAAATAATATATAGAACTCAGAAATACTGAGCCATGAAGTTCTTCTTAGTGGAAAACAGTTATTCAAACATGCAATTCTTTCCGACAGGATCACAAAAAAATTAATTTATCTGATATAAACCTAATGGGTTCACAATCTGGTTCTAAAAGAGGAATATTAAATCAGAATTAATGAAACAATCTTTTTACTAGTAGTGTTCAAGTAGCTCTATTGAATAACATAAATTACACTGATTAAAAATATTTACTGAGGAGAGTGACTTGCAGAAACATTTCTCATGGCCTATGGTTGGGTTTTAGTAAAGTGGCTTGAGATCCCATAAGGCAAGTAACAGAGAAATCCCCAATATCAGTATAGACTTGGAGGTGAATGACTTGAGAGCAGTCCTGGGGAGAAGGACTTGGGGATACTGGAAAGTGAGAAATTGAACATGAGCCAGCAAAGTGTACCTGTAGTCCAGAAAACAAATTGTATCGTGGGCTGCATATAAAGTATGACCAGCAGGTCAAGGGAGGTGATTCTGCCGCTCTGGTCCCATGAGTACTGCATCCA
Source organism: Hypotaenidia okinawae (assembly GCA_027925045.1). Taxonomy (NCBI): domain Eukaryota; kingdom Metazoa; phylum Chordata; class Aves; order Gruiformes; family Rallidae; genus Hypotaenidia; species Hypotaenidia okinawae. The sequence continues at coordinate 134,124,705 of BSDF01000002.1, read as the reverse complement.
GCTCTGGGATCTCCAGTACAGGGGAGAGATGGACCTATCAAAGCAGGTCCAGTGGAGGACCATGAAAGTGGTCAGAGGGTTGGAAGACCTCTTGTATGAAGAAAGGCTGAGAGAGTTGAAGTTGTTCAGGCTAGAGAGAAGGCTCCTTGGATACCTTGTTGTGGCCTTTCAATACTTAAAGGTTCCTTACATAAAGGGAAAGTCCTGTCTAACTAATGTGATATCTTTCTAAGATAAGGTCACCTGCCTAGTGAATGGAGGGAAGACAGTAAATGCAGTTTTGTGAGACCAAAAGACAAATTTGATATGAAATATGAAGACTATTCCAGATTTGCCACTGGACATAATCTAAACTCTCTTTTTACCAATAATGTCTTGTCTCCTGGCAAAGTTTTGACATTTGTTACTTTATATGCCTCTCATAAGCAGCATGCTATAAGTAATTAATTCAATTACATCATCTAAACAGACAGTAGGGAGCTTTGTGTCAACTTTACAAAGTATAATGGACTATGTCATATGTGACAATGCCTACCAGGAAGAGATTCTCATGGGTGTTGAATGCACTTTAGTCATATTTTCAGTAACAAAAAACTACAAAGGAGATAATAAAAAAATTTTTAAAATTATATAACTTTTAATGTTTATATGGTTTATAGCAATAACAAAGGCTTTACAAAACTCTTAAATTTTAAAAACGTTACATTAGGTGGAATGAACTATCTAGATCAAGCCCCTAGATAAGTTTTATTGTTTTCCCAAGAAAGAAAAAACATGTTTGATGTGATACAAGAGCACTGGGTTTTTTTCACTTTGGTCAGGGATCAAAGAATGAATTATTATTCATGCAGCTGTATAAGAAATTTTTATTCGTTAGCTACTCCATCTGTCCTTGAAGGAGTAAATAAAGATACAGATGTTCCTAATTCTATTAGGAACATACAGAAGGAACAAATCTCGAATTCTTTAATGTCCATTGATTGATACAGGATTGTAGGTTCTATGAATAACTGTAAAATTACTGCCACTGTTCTAACAGAGGCAACAGGTACAACTGAAGGGCATAGAAATTTCTTGGACACCATTTCCTAATTGCTATGTTTACATTTAATTATTCCACATCTGATGCTTTGCTCAGAGTTTAAGTTCCTGGTCTTGCATCTTGTTGGCAGTTTCAGTATAGGAGGACTAGACAACCTCGTTCTTTCATTATAATCACGGTTGGGAAAAAAGAAAACTATTTCAAAACAGGAATATTTTTGGCCTGTTTCACTGCTGTTTTCTAAGCAAAATGTTTTGAATATGCCCATACAGAACTACATAGTCAGCAGCCAACAAAAAGGAAAGTTATTTTCACAGTGAAATAAATTTGTTCTTTCTCAGATTCTTCTTCTGCCTAACAGACAAAAATATGAGGACAAACACACAAGTTTGTCTTCTGTTGTAATTTTCCTTAGGAAAGTCCAAGGCTTCATCACAATTAATTTTTTATCATTACATTTGATCACAGGGCAGCATAATGACAATACACTATGGTAAGTTCAGAAGGTCATCTAGTTATCTTTCTCTTTCTGAGTCAGAATATATAAAAAATTGCTATTACTGGCCTGCAGCAAGAAAGTATGAAATACTGCTAAGTGACATGCAGCTAAGCACCATGCAGCTGCTTGCTCACTCCTCTCCCTGACCAAGGGATGAGTTGAGATAAAGCAGTTTAATAGGGTAACAAAGGAAGATCATCATCATAGTAATAACAGCAACAATAATAACACAAGTGATGCACAAATGCAATTGCTCATCACATGAGGAAGGAAAATAACATAATCCAAAGTCCAGCCTATTTCTACGCAGCAAATCTGCCTCCCAACTAGCTTCCCCAATTTCACCCAGAGAATGACATTATATGGTAGGGAATATCCCTTTGGCCAGCCTGGGTCAGCTGTCCTGTCTACGCTCTCCCAGCTTCTTGTGCACCTGGCAGGACGCGAGAAGCTGAAAGTGCTAGACTTGGTGTCAACACCACCATGACCTAGAAACAACTAAAAACATCAATGTGTTATCAACATTATTCTCATCCTAGGTCCGAAATGCAGCACTATACTGGCTCCTAGAAAGAAAAAATTAACTCTCTCTCAGCTGAAACCTAAACAATAATATCTAATTTTTTTCTTAGTTCAGACATAAATAATATACGAAGGGAAAAAGTAGATGTATGTTTTATGTACATTCAGCCTTGAGTTCAGTGTCATTTCACTACAGTGACACATCACAGCTTTCTTCAACAATCTCTTTCATCATAAAGAACTAGGTATTGACTGAGCAAAGTCAGCACAATCTAGCTTCCTCTGTCTGTACTCTGGAAATACACATATTTCTGGGGACCACTGAAAGAAAGCATGAAAAGATTCAGAAATGCTCCATCTCACCATTGCTCATTTTCTGCCCTATGGTGTAGGTAGAATTTTGAATTTGGGGAATAGGAATTGATCTCAAGTTTTCTGTTCTTTATTCCTGTGTCAGAGTAAAACTGGGAGGCAGATTATAAAGCCCTTAATCACCTTGATCAAGTTAATCGAAGGACTAAAGGTTGCAGAATGAGCTGTGGGCTGAACAAAGAAGGGACAAATTCCAACAACTCTCTTCCCCATTTCAAGAGCATACACACGCCACCAAGAAAGGAAAGGATTTTACTTTCTGTCATAATGACATTAATTTCCAAAATTGATGTCAAAGACCTAATTGCAGTTTGTGATTCCTGGAGGATTTGAAACATAAACCCTATTTCTCTGTGGTCTAGTGGTAAAAATAAGGCAAAGAATGTGAGGAGAAAGGATAGCCTTTATTAAAATGAACCCCAATATATTGTCTCACCCCATAAACCTTACCCTCTTAATTCATGGATAGTGTGTTCGCACTCTGGAATTTAGATGGTTTCTTTCTGCTGCAACTTTAGCCCAAGCTAATTGACGCTGCAAATGCTCACTCTCCTGAACTGCGGGATTATGCAAATGTCAATGGATCCTTAATAGAGTTTCCATCAAATTCAAGAAGTATAATGCCCAGGGGATTGCACTATCTTAGGGTAAACAGTGGGGTTGTGTCCAGCTGAGTCCATCTCTTATCTTCTGTGACATGTAGCAAAGGCATGGTAAGAAAGCGGCATCAAATTGAAGCAACTATGCCTGATCCAAGTTGATAGCTGCTGTTGCAGTCCAGAGAGAACAGTTGTGCAGGTCTGGCAAGTAGCAGGCAGAAACAGTAGTTAGAAAATGCCTGAGGGAAAGAGGAGAGTTTAAAATTCCTCTGAGAGCTAAAAATGTCTCCCTGCCATTCTAGTGACATTATGTAGCATATGAAAAATACCCATATGTGCAAGCCTTCTGTATCACTGAATTACCACAGGATGCTCAGGAAAGTCATACTGCAAACCCTGCTTCCATATTTCCTCACCTTTTGTCCCTTTTCACTCTGCCGCATTCCTGTAGGTGTAGGCTGGACTGAGCATTCAGATGGATAAAGAAAAGAAGTTTTTTTAAAGGTTTTAGACTGCTATCATAAAAACTGCTGAAGTGATCTGTCAGTCCTCCTTTCCCTGGCTGTACAAATATTTCAATGCTTATTTGTAAGAAGATTGAGTTCACATTACAAAGAAGCTCTTTGCTCACAGAATTTTTATTAAATCCTATTTTTTTCTGCATGTCTCTAAACACTAAAGGACCTACTTTCTTTGTGTCTGTCATCTATGTCCTGTACTTGTGACAACTTAGATGTATGCTATTAAATGAAAGTAGGAAAAGTTAATCCATGGTAACAGCTGATAAATGTTTGATATTTAGAATTTCCTGAAAATGCCAAGTTATCTAGACTCCTTTTCAAAATCTTTAATGAGATGGACAGGAGCAACATGACACAGGAGGTTAATCAAGACAGCACAGGAAGAATCTACAGTCCTGCCCTACATGCTAATCTCCTAAGGACTGAAAAACTTGTTAAAATATATCAAGTGAGTAGAGATTGCTACTTCTCTGAACTGATAATTTGATATCAGAGCAGTAAATGCAAAGACATTGAAAATTGAGTCCTTTTTCTGCTCCTGAATCATCTTGCGGTTATTTATGCATTGTTGCCAGCTCTTCAATGTCAAAGATCATGCACCACGGTAACAAGCTATGAATGAGGATTTTTAAAACTTTTTTTTTCTTAAAATTTCTAATCCAAATAATAAATGTTGTGTCTTTTTAATTTCTTTTTGACCTTTGATATTTTCACTATCATGCCTTCCTCCAGAATATCTTACAAAGAAACTTCTACGTTAAGCTTTTTTATACTCCTTTTTTTACCTACATAAAAAAGGCAAGAGAAAAGCAGTACAGCATGGGCAATACTTTACTGATATTTTAGTGAAAGAAATCCATGCTAGCATTAGAAAAAAAAGAAAAAATTGTTCTTCAAATTAGTAGTCATTCTCATGTTCAACAAACCAAGCTTCCAACTCTCTCATTGCAAAGTAAGCAGTGTACAGTTTTTTCTGGAAAGTTACATTTGGTATATTCATAAATTAAATCCTATAATGTGGTAAATGATAAGACATTTACATTGATTGTCCAGGGAATCCTTCCAGTTCTGATGGAAGAAAATCTGCTGGGTTAGTATGATGATATGATATATGATTGTGACAGCCTGCTACCATTTCAAATACACTACTTTAAAAAAAAAAAGTAAAAATTGAAGATTACAGAAATGAAAGCTATTATAAATTCAAATTTCATTAGGACACTGCATGCAAAACTGTCTTTCAGAATAACATCTCTTGATTTTTTAAAAAACTGTAAATTTTATTTCATTGCATTTTAATTTAAATCAACATAGAAATAAATATCAAAGCCCATATTTACTAACATTTGAAAATTCCAACATATCACCAGAGCTAAAAGGTATGTTTTTTTCTTTCTAGAACAGATTCTCTCTTTTTGAGGCAATAATTTAAGACAAGAATTTGACCAGAACATTAACTCAGTTTAGTCATAACTTTAATCTGCATCTATAATTGACAATGTAGAGGGAGACCCATTACAAAACTCAGTCATTACTGAGAAATATTAATATGTCCAAGCTACATTTATCAGAAGTGAAGGATCAGAAATTATCAACACCTGGCCAAAAGTGTGGAAACTGGTGAGTCCAGATGGCTGGGATCTTAACCTCCAGAAGAAAGATGATTAGAGGAAAAGACAAGCTTTCGACAAAAGTTATCACTCAAATGTAGGAATTTTTTTTCAATACTGTTTTTCTTAACTTCAACAGAACAACCTACATTAGTAAGTGCTATTCAGTACAACTGGAAACGAGTAAATCATGAGTCCTTTATACTATTGAGCATATGGTATTTCCAATTGCTTTTCTCTTTCCTCAGTTTAAATAAATATTTTCAGTATTATTTTTATTTTATATACACAGAGAGTTGTAAACATATCCAGTAGATATAATTTGCAATTTAGCATATAAAATACTTTAAATGATAGCTTTTTATTTTTAGAGTTGATGCAAAAAAATTAAGGAACTAAATCGAAATCAGTAAAAAAAATACAACTACTTTACTGAGATCTTCAAAATGTTGCATGCTAAATTTCAAAAGTACACATCTTTTAAAGAAATATTGATTCAAAAAGGAAATAAACTTTATATGGTATATTTAGTTTCAAAAGTTTCAAAAAATACTGAAAAATATTATAAAAGCAAAGTAAGTTATTTTCTATTTAGATTCAATGCAGTTTTTTTAAAAGAGTTTATTTCTTTGATTTTAATTCCATTTTGCTGTTAGTTGACTGAAAGAGCTTAGTCCTCATCTACCTCAAAGTGGAAATGAATCTAGGTTAAAGAGCATTTTTCTATATACATATGAAAGGGGACGAGAGTCATGAAATATCAAAGGGTGAACCTACCTTGAGTTACCACTCGCAGTAGTTCAAATAATACAGCCCCAAATTAATCAGCAATATAGGCAAAGACTGACAGACTACAGAAGTCGTAGATTACTTGAGTAGACTCCAAGTGTGTTATGGTCCCTTGGGAACATCCAGCTTTGTGAGTGCCTTATCTGGCCTTTCATGAAGAAGTGAGTTTCAGAAGCCAGGTCAGAAACCTAGTACATCTCGTCATCTGCAGAAGCCTGCTAATGTGTGTGTCACAAAGAAATATACTGAATCACTTGCCAAGAACTGTCATTTTTAGTGTCAGCACCAGATGTCATAGCAGTAAACAAAACACTTCCTTAAACCTGGAAATAATTTCTCATTGATCTTTGTTTGACTTCTTGACAGATCTAAGAATAAACTATTACAGAAATTGAGGACTTGGTGCTGCCCTTGATCCCCCTATGGCACATTTAATCATAATGTTGAGTCTTTGGAATCCTAATTCCTCTTCCATTCATAGGCAAGCGTGTTTGGATCTACTTGGTAGCCTACTGAGGAAACTGCAGCTATCCAATATATAGTTACTTTATTACAAAGTCCCTTGTAGCTCTATGCAACTATTTTAGCAAATTAAAGACATCAAAGCTTTGACAAAATTAAAGTCAATCTTAGACACTATAACTCCATCAGGATTTACAATTATGTTTAACACGTGATGACAGGAATTTGGGCAGGATCAAGTTCTAGTTTACTGCTGCTTATCTTAATAGAAGAGGTTCTGGACCTTGTTGAGCTGCTTTTATTATTTTAAATCTAAATAAAGCTAGAAGATTTTTGCCTTATAATTCTAAAATAATACATTCTGGCATAGGGAGACAGTTACTATAAAAGAGAAATAAAATGTCTTTGGGGCTTCTCAGTCCTGCACTGGGGCTTTAACTGATGCTATATGCTCTCATGCTTCAGTGTGTAGTGGGCACATTTTTCCTATAGGCATTTTTTGAAAACCTTCAAGTTACTGCCACTTGCAGCCTGTATGACCACCTGAGCTTTTAGAACAGAAAAAATAGCTGTTACAATTGGACTGCCTGGCTTCTGATATTCTTTTACATGTAAAACTTAATTCAACTAATCATAATGTGGTGGGTTTTTTTAAATCAGAGTGCAGAAACAGTTGCCTATATCACACTCAGATTTCCACAGCAGCATTAGACACTTTATTTCATAGACTTTGCCTATTTACAGCATTCTGCTTGCATTTTCCAAGATCTTCTCATCTTCCCACTGAGTGACAATCGTTGACATTGCAACAATTTACTGCAGAAACAATTGAATTCCAGCTTTTTAGAAACACTAACTTCCTTTTAGATCTGTGCCATCACATCAAAGCCAGAATGATTGTGGTCTATGCCTTCAGTGACATTTGTTTTGCACATCATCTGAATGAGATTCCTTGGGTGAAAAATGTACTGCAGTGGACAAGAGGAGCCAAAGCAAAAGTTGTGGGACACAGCAAAAGTTGACAAGAGCTTCTGGCTTCTTTCTGTTTCCTTTTCTAAAAACATCTCTCTCTTTCTACTTGCCAGAGAAATAACATCTGTGGCTCTGGTTAACCTCATCTTAATCTTATTAGAATCTCTCAAATGAAAAAATGGAAAATTAATTTGGACACTAGTAAGAAAGATCCTAGAAAAAGCTCTAGGCACCTTCACAACTGTTTAAACAAGTTATGTAACTAAATCTGTAAAATACATTTTCAACCTCTGATTACTAAAATAGATTTAGAAACTCAACTATCTTAAAACCAGTCATACAATTTTATATTCAACCTCAGTAACCTGTATCACTATGTTATCACTAAAATTTTATACTGCAATGTATCCTACGTGTTTATACATTATCAGACCCTTCATTTCTTCTTAGCTGACAACTTCCCAATGCCGAGTAGCCAGGATGAGAAATGTCCTTCTTGTGTAATTCAGCACCAAGTAATTATGGAACGATATTGGTAAACAAAGAATGCCATAGATCTTGGAAAACCTGAGAGCTGCATCTGCATACTTTGCTTATAAATACCCTTGGGCTTTTTCTACAAACTAGAATCTAATTAGAAAGCAAAGCATTGCAACTTATATAGAACAGTTCTGCTTGTCTCAGTCATCAAAGCCATTGAAGCCATGAAGTCACTGAAGCAACTGAAGTCATGGTGATGAAACAATTAGGCAATGTTTTGACACACAGTGGACACAACCAACACAGGACACTACGAAAGCTTCGTTTTCAGTAGCTGGTACACAAAGAACCCACAAAACCCTTAAGATTCAGCAGTAGCAGCTCAAAAAAGTGTATTGCTTTGAATGTTCCCCCAATATATAAATTAAGAGTTTTTGAAAGGGAGAGTTTTGCATTTCTCATTTTTGATCATTCTTGGTAATGTTGTTTTGCTTTGATTTGAACCAACAGATGTTAAGATTCTCAGTGTGTGTATGTCTGCAGCTGCATATTTTGTGCCTCATGCATATTTCATAAACAACCAGCACTGAAAAGAAGAAAAATTGCTTTTTCTGAGTCAATCTGAGGCCACATAGATGTTTAATTTTGGTACACTTCTCCTACGCAAGGAAGTACTCTCAAGGAAAGCAAACAAGGATTTGAGAGCAGAAGTGAGGTATTTAGATACACACAGATATACTAAACAGATCAGACTCTTTTGTAATAAATTGAACAGACAGCAGGGATTTAAACATATGAAATTGTTGTGCTACCTCATATTGGCCCCCCTTTAAATTTTCTTAATAGATTGAGTTTCTGGTCTTCTTATTATCATGGCCTCAATTCAACAAAGTGCTGAAATACATGAGTGCTCTATGTTGTCATATGGTGAATATCAGACAGGGTATTTTTAAAGTATCTTTGCCACTATCCTCAGAAGTATTAAAGAGATGCATAGATGTGGCACTTAGGGACATGGTTTAGTAGTGGACGTAGCAGGGATATTTTTATGGTTGAACTTAATGATCCTAAATGCCTTTTGTAACATAAATAATTTATTGGTTTTATGATTCTATGATAAAACAAAAATTGGGATCACTGATGGAGTTTGTGAGAAAAAGTGCCACTGCTGTGAGTGTGTTGGTGCGGTCACAAGTTGTCGCATGCTGGCAGCCTCAGTATTTCTTTCTTATGAATCTTCAAAGCAAATATATACATAAATACCCCACGGTTTAATAGAGAATGTTCCCAGATAATTCAATTACTATAAAAAATTTCTGTAAAAACATAACAAATGCAGTAGAAACTATATTTAGAGCTGTTCAAAACCTGAAACACAGGCTTGATTTTCCACTTTTATATTCTAAGCATGTCTAATATCAAACAAATACATTTCATGAATGTCCTATAAGAATAAATTAACTATCAGAGAAAAAAAAAGCAGCCTACTTGAAAACATAGCAGCAGAAGAATTCATAACCAAAAAGGTTTTTTGCTTTTATTTTTTGGGTTTTTTTTTAATTGTGGATGATTCAGTTTACATATCTGGGGACATTTATGTGGAAGTGTACAGAAAAATCTCCTATCTGAATTCTCCTCTTCACATAATAAGTTTTAGTGTACTTCTTCAAAAGATAAACACTAAATCTGACTGAAAATTGCTATCCTGGATCTAAGTGGGGGAGCAGTGTGAGGAGGCAAGGAGCACAAATTCTGGTAAAAAAGACATTGTCCCTAATTAGTCAAAACTGTCTGGTTTTAACAGCTTTCTTTTTGTGATGCATTTGTTGCCCCACTTTCTGTCACTGTATATGTAATTCCCACTCCCAACCCTCAGTCCCAATGTTACACCTGCATCCACTGTCTTCTGCTGCTCTGCCTGTTCCAGAGAGATCCCCGTCACTCCGGTTGCCTGTGTCCATACTCTGGATGCCTACTGTAAAGACTCAGGCATGGACCCAGAACATTTCCACATACATTAAGGAGCTGCAAAAGAGAGACCCAAGAACTAGTTTTGTCAGGCATGAGTTTTTACAGTATTTGATTTTTCTGCTCCAGTTCTCAGCCCAGGAAATTTAAGGCTAGACAAAAAAACAGGTACAATACATTTTCATCAACTCAATGTTTATCTGTACAAAAAGTCCCATGATGTCTTAAAAATATAGAATACTTCGACAAATGCATAAATAAACCAACAGTAAGGTTCAGAGATATCCGAGGATTTTTTCATTAGAAACATCTGAAAGGTCCTGATATATTTAGGAATCATGTCTGTTTCATTGGTTAATACTACGTTGACATAATATTTTTAAAAAGTCAGGATTTTATATTTTTTTCAATTCTAGCTCAGCAATTAAGGTTTTTAATACCTCACATCTTTAAATGTTATATTTTTCTTGCTCCATATGTCAATACTTTATTTTTATGGTTTAGGGTTTTTTTCTTTAAAAACCACTATTATAATTAAAATTTTCAACTCTGTCTAAAATTCTATTTATAGGAATTGTATTGCAATACAAAATGAATACATGAAATAAGTACCTACATTATGCACCCATGATATCAAGATGCTCTTGTTGTATGTTAAGAAATGTCAAGAATGTGTACAATGAGACCAAAAGGGAAAGAAATAATGAAAAATCAGTATTTCATTGAATCGCAGAATGGTTTGGGTTGGAAGGGGTATCAAAGTTCATGTAGTTCCAACCCACCCTGCCATGGGCAGGGACACCCTCCACTAGATCAGGTTGCCCAAAGTCCCATCCAACCTGACCTTGAACACTTCCAGGGATGGGGCATCCAAAACTTTACTGGGAAACCTGTGTCAGTATCTCACCACCCTTACAGTAAAGAATTTCTTTCATGTATCTAAAGTAAACCTAACTTCTTTAGGTTTAAAACCATTATCCCTTGTCCTACTATCGTTATACTCCCTGATAAACAGCCCCTCTCCAGCTTTTCTCTAGGCCCTGTTCAGGTACTGGAAGGCTGCTATAAAGTCTCCCCAGAAATTGATCTTCTACAGGCTGAACAATATGAATTCTCTCATCCTGGCTTCATGGGAGAGGTGCTCCAGTCCCCAATCATCATTCTGGCCCTCCTCTAGACTCACTGAACAGCTCAATGTCTTTCATGTACAGGGGACCCCAGAGATCGATGCACTACTCCAGGTGTTGTGTCATGAGGGCCGAGTAGTCCCTTGACTTGCTGGTCATGCATCTTTTGATGCAGCCCAGAATATGTTTGGGTTTCTGGCTTGCAAGCATGGGCTACCTACTCAATCAGCACCCCCAAGGTCCTCATGGTTGCTCTCAATCCATCCTCCACCCAGCCTGTAGTTATGCTTGGGATTGCCCTGACCCATGTGCAGGACCTTGAATTTGACCATTCTCACAAGTCCACCTCTTAAGCTTGTCAAGGTCCCTCTGGTTGCCACCCATTCCCTCCAGCATGCTGACCACACCACACACCTTGGCATCATCAGCAAACTTGCTGCTGGTGCACTCAATCCCACTTTCTATGTCTCTGACAAAGATGTTAAACAGTGCTAGTCCCAGTGTCAAACCCCAAGGAACTCCAGTCGTCTCTAATCTCTGATTTTCAATATTTTACATTTTAATATTGTGTTGCAAGCTTTGGTAACAATAGTAGTTAAACATTAAAGGGGTGGTGACATGAAAGAGTATCAGTTTCTTGTGAATCCAACATGGTCACTAAACCATACTGTGTATCTACTTGGGTAACATACCAGATGTACTTTTTTACTCTCCGGAATTGCTAATGAATTTCTAACACACTGAGATTCCCATAATGCTATCTAATTATTTTTGTTTTACTTTTCCTTGATTTCTAAAAAAATATTATTTACGTTTAAAATTGAAAATGGCATTTTAAACACTTTCTCAGTTTGAAATTTTGATATCTTTTAATAAATATAGGAAATTTCATGTATTGCCTTGAAAAGTATCTCTAGTGCAATATGTTACCTCCTTATAACAAGGAGCTTAGATCCACACCACGGCATAAACAAACACCATTATTTCAGTGATTTCACTTTTCATTGTTAGGGTGTTCATTATTTAAAATAAATCTTTGAAGGGTGCTTTTTTGCCTGTATAATTTTGTTCATATTATTTTATAGTATTTTTTTAGATGAAGATGTATCCTAGTTACAAATATAGGATTTGACAATACCTACTGATCTCATCTACACATCATATAATCTCTCAAATATACTTTCTTAAATCTGACAAATGGGAGTAATATATTCTTCTTCAACTGCAGACTTCAAATATTGAGTACCATTTCTAAAGTTCACAATCAGATTTGTTGTTACTAATAAGATTTTTGGTGTGAAAGTTACGTCATTTAGTGAAAACACTTTCTACATACTTCAGGCAAGAGAAAATACTATTCCTGTTATTCCATTTTAAAGCATTATGTAGCATTTTATCAGGCAAGAAAAAAACAGCCACTCAAAATGTTTTGTATTTGTGTAAGACAAATTTTTAAATGCTAACAAACTGCTACTCATTTTCCCACATTTCCCTTTTCTATAATAAAATCATTGCAGTGTTGCTATATTACTTCAGAAACATTTTTATTTTAAAAATACTTTCCTCATAAGTTCCCTTGGAAAAAAATTGAAATAATAAAACAATTATGTATGCCAAGTCCCCACTTCCCTGAACAGCACTTTCAAGTATTGAAAGGAATACCATAGTTAATTCTTTCTTCCATTCTCTTGTTAATCTCTCTGTTTTAACATCAAACCTATTCATTTTATCATTAAAAATACCATGGATTAGATTCAATACACTTAATTCTAGACATCTATATTGAAGATCTCAATGTGAAGTACTTAGTTCAATTACATTAAGCAAAGAGAAACTAGCATTTTTAGAATCATAAAATCATAGAATGGTTTGGGTCAGAAAGGAACTTCTAAGATCATCTAGTAAAAACCCCTCCCCAAGGGCAAGGACACCCCCAACTAGACCAGGTTGTTCAATGACCCATCCAACCTGGCCTTGAGTACTTCCCATGATAGGGAAGTCATAGATCCATAACTTCACTGGGTGACCTGTTCCAGTGCCTCATCATTAAAAACTTTCTTCATTATATCCAATATAAACCTCTCTCAGTTTAAAAACATTGCCACTTGTCCTGTCAGTACAGGTCCTGGTAAAAAGTCTTTTTCCACCTTTCTTATAAGCCCCCTTTACATACTGAGAGGTTTCAATAAAGTCTCATTGGAATGTTCTCTTTTCCAGGCTGAACAAACCCACATATCTCAGCCTTTCCTCACAGGAGTAGTGTTCTAGCATTCTGACCATTTTTGTAGCCCTCCCCTGGACTTACACTGGCAGCTCCATGCCTTTCTTTTGCTGGGGCTCCAGCACTGGATATAGTACTCTAGGTGGGGTCTCACAAGAGTGGAGTAGAGGGGGAGTATGACCTCCCTGGACCTGTTGGTCATGCTTCTTTTGATGGAGCCCAGGATATGGTTGGCTTTCTGTGCTGCAAGCACACACTGCTGGCTCATGTTGAGCTTTACGTCAATCAACACCTCCAAGACCTTTTACTTGGGGCTGCTCTCAATCCGTTCATCCCACAGTCTATACCAATGTAGGGGATTTCCCCAACCCATGTGCAGGACTTTGCACTTGGCCTTGTTGAACTTCATCCAGTTCTCATGGGTCCACCTCCCAAGCTTGTCAGGGTCCCTCTGGATGGCATCCCTTCCCCCCAGAGTGTTGACCACACCACACAGCTTGGTGTCATCAGCAAACTTGCTGCTGGTGCACTCAATCCCACTATGTCATTCATGAAGAAACTGATCAGCATTGGTCCTAGTATGGACTCTTGAGGAACAACACTTGTTACTGTTTTCCACTTGAACCCTGATACAGTGATTGCCACTTTTTGAATGTGGTCATCTGGCCAATTCCCTATCCATCTCACAGTCCATCCATCAAACCCATATCTCTCCAATTTAAAACTAAGGATGTTGGCTGTATGGGACCATGTCAAAGACTTATGAAAAAAATTAAGGTTGATGACATCAGTTGTGACATTGCAATATAAACATGTGCATTGCCTTTTTTTTTCCTACCCTGGTCCTTAACACTATCTTTTATGATCAAAAGTTTTACTTTTTTGTTATTTCTTTCCTCTTATTGGCATTTATATTTTGGAAGCAGGTCAAACAACTCACAGCAGAAACAAGAACATTTAACTTCATTTCATTGACAGAATTGAGTAACCTAAAGAATTCATAATATTTTTGCAGAAAGATTTATTTAATAGATACACATAATAGAAATAAAAAGGTGTAATGAGAAGATCCTGGCATTTTAACTTTGAGATCTGTCATTTCTATGCCCTGTATGGAAAATGTAAAACAAAATCAAAAAACACAAAAAAGAAATACATCATCTTTGCCATATTTTTATTCACTCAGCAATGATTTAAATGACACTGTCCACAAAATGTTACTACAGATGTTTGTCTGGATTTTTGCCAGCCTGAATATAAAATGGCAGCACTAAGGGCAGGAAGCTGGAAAAGCACTGAGGTCTTTTCAGGTATATGTGTGTCCTCAACCAAGATAGAGTTCTGAACATTACCTTGATCAAGCCACCAGATAAGGAAGCATAGATTTCTAAGTCCTTGTAACCCATGGACAAGGAGTTCATCCGTCTGTTACCAAAAGCCCAGTTTTGTGTAGCCCAGCTCAGTGGCTTTCTACCAGAGAGAAAACTTGCTGAGGTGTGAAAAAGTGCAAAAGTTTCACCCTAGAAAGATAAGAAAAGTAAAAAAAAACCCCAAAGAATTGAAATTGTAGAGACAATAATAGCTATCAATTAAAGGATTTTTTTTAAAAAATCCTCACAAGGTTTCTCAAGGAATAAAGTCCTAAGAAAAAAACCCAGACAGTCAGAAGATGGGCACTTAGCAAGATTGAGGATCAGCCCTTTGTAAGGAGTCAAGAGGCAACACTTCTGCAGCTGACTGATGACTGCCTGGCCAGCAGAGACTCATTGGGTGTCTCATCAAGGCCAGTGAGCGAATTAATGCTAAGCCTCGTAGCATGGCTTTGCTATCTGCTCTCTATATGAGACAATAAATTATTGGTTTGAACATTTCAGTTGTATATCCTGCTTGCAGGATCTGTGTGAATGGTAAAAGATGCTTGAACAGAAGTTACTCAATTAAAGAGGTTACAGTTCCACATTTTGCACCAGGAAATAGCTTCTGCATGTGGAATATATCACTCCTGAGCTTTTCATTTACTTGTACACTTTGATACAGTCTGTGAATGAACACAATGTATGGTAGTTCTGGTCCAGCATTTTATTGTTCCTCTGACTAAGATGACATTAAGAGTCTCTTTGCTCTAAGAACAAATGGGATAGACATTTCTGGACCCCTGAAAACTATATAAAACCAAACCCCAGGAAATTAACAACATGTCTGTATGCTTCCACAAGCACTATTGTTTCTTCCTGGTACATTCTACAATGCTGACATTAATTTCTGAGGTATTTGCTGTGACTTCTGGAAGTTTCAATTGTGTCTCACAATCCTGACAATATTTTCCCAACATGTGTGCAATGTTACTATAGTTAGTTCTTTACATAGTGAAAATCGTTATTTTCTTATGCCCCTTTCCTTATTTTACTCATTTCCTCTTAAAACTCTTATAATTTCTAATGTGGCACTAATGAGTTCAGATCTATACTTTAACACCAAGAAGTTTCTAACTGTGAAACAAATCCCATGTAACAAACAGACATTTCAGTACTCTTTCTCTCCACCAAATCTCTATGCAGTAAGAGTTAAAATACTTGGTCTTCCATCTATATAATATATTGGTAATTTTATAGCAACAGTTGCTGTATAATCTACTAGTTACATGACAGCTTGCCAAAATAGTAGTAAAGGACCTGTAATAAACCTGAATCTCTTTGTATAATAGAATCATAGAATGGTTTTGATTGGAAAAGACCTTCAAGATCATGGAGTCCAACCATCTATTCAGCCCTACTAGGTCCAACACTAGAACATGTCACCAAGTACAACACTGACTCTTCTTTTAAACACCTCCAGGGATGGTGACTCAACCACCTCCCTTGAGAACCTGTTCCTCACAACCTTTTCAGTAAATAATTTTTTTCCTAATATCCAACTTAAACTTCCCCTGATGCAAATTCAGACCATTTCCCCTTGTTCTGTCACTAGCCACCAGCAAGAAGAGACCAACCCCCACCTCACTACAGCCACCTTTTAGGTAGTTGTAGAGAGTGATGAGGTCTCCACTCAGTCTCCTTTTCTCTAGACTAAACAATCCCAGCTTCCTCAGTTGCTCCTCATTAGATTTGTCTTCCTAACCCTTCACCAGCCTTGTAGATCTTCTCTGGACACACTTAAGCATCTCAATGTCCTTCTTGTAGTGAGGGGCCTGAAACTGGATACAGTACTCCAGGTGTGGCCTTATCAGCGCTGAATACAGGGGAAGGATCACTTCCTTACTCCTGCTGGCCACACTGTTCCTGATGCAGGCTAGGATGCCATTGGCTTTCTTGGCCACCTGAGCATACTGCTGGCTCATATTCAGCCAGCTGTTGATCAACACCCCTAGGTCTCTCTCCTCCAGACAGCTCTCAAGCCACTCCTCTCCAAGCCTGTAGCTTTGCATGGGGTTGTTGTGACCCAAATGCAGGACACAGCACTTGGCCTTGTTGAACCTCATGCAACTGGCCTTGGCCCATTGATCCAGCCTGTCCAGGTCCCTCTGTAGAGCCTGCCTACCCTCTGGCAGATCAGCACTTCTGCCAATCTTAGTATCATCTGCAAATATACTAAGTATGCACTCAATTGTCTCATCCATGTCATTGATGAAGACATGTAACAGATCTGGCTTCAGTACTGAGTCCTGGGGAATCACCACTGGTGACCGGCCTCCAGCTGGATTTAACTCTGGTTTACTCCATTTTATGTACTACTAAATTAGCAATTTCCTGTAGTTCTTAAGAATTTTAAGCATGTATATGTATGTGTTTATACATATATTCCATTGCATACACCTAATTAAAGGCTTTTTCAGGCTTTAAGAAAAGTACTGCAGCTTTGACATCTAAAACATTTTGCCAGTAGCTGTAATCAATGTTGTGTGTTTTATCATCTACTAAATAGCTACAGGCACTGATCAATACAGTAGCAGAGCCACTCGTCATTAATCTCAATCTGTTCTAGGTCAGCATAGTGAAACATTCAACTGTTAATATTTAATGCTCATGTGATGAACTAATATATCCTTTTTATATTCCTTGGCATTGCACTTTTCCTACTCATCCCCTAACACAGGAGCTAAGCTTCTTTCTGCTAACTTCTGTTTGAACCCCAAAATAAAAGTCAGCATTGTTAAGGTTTTGCTTTTTCTTTTAACAAATCTGTTCTCAACACCACTGCAGTAATTTTACATTGCCACAAGAGGAGTAAATGCAGAGGGTCTGCTGGTATTCATTTGAGTTGTTAGTATTCCATATATTGGTGTTCACAGGTATAAACATAAAAAAGGTATGGAATTCATAAACTGCAAAGCCATCTCTGGAAAAACACGGGTTCAGGAAGCTATTCTAGCTCTTAAGTATTTTCTACCAAGAGGGAATTGCCCTGAACCAAGGAGCATCAAAAATAGGCAAATAGCCAGCATATCATCTGGAGCTTGTGAATGGCATTCATTTCATGTAAGCTTTGTTAAAGCAAGACATCAAAACTGAGAGGTCTAGGATGTGTTTAGAGCCAAAACAGAGAGGTGTGCCTGCAGAGCACAGTGCCTCCTTTTCTTAGTTGAAATTCCAAAAGACAAAAAAAATTAGCATATAATGCCAGTTTGGCAAAATGTCAGACAGATTGTCCAGCCTTACAAGTCTGCTCAGCAGACTGCAGTTTTTATTTTTTTGAAGTCTATGGAACTTGCAACAAGTGCTTGGATTCACCTCATATAACTTTGGCCATTAAGAATGATTAATTAATGGGATTGTAGTATGGATTTCTGTGTGGAATCAATCACTCTTTGGCAATGCCTCTCCAATTTCCTTTCCAGTGATTACAAAAGGTAATCACTGGAAAAGATAACCAGATTAATTTATAAACTTAACATCTGGATGACTAAAATTAAGGTGAATTCAAACCTTATTGGGCACCTATAAGGGCTGTTCCTGTAGATTAACCCTTGGATGTTTTAAAGAAAATAAGTAAAAGATCGTTCACATGTTTGGAACAGATGTGAAATTGCTTTCTTGACTGCTTTCAAAAACTAATGTAATCTCTATTTACCTGAGATTTGAAATAATGTCATAGTGTCGTCAAATTACCGAGCTGCTTCTAGAAATTGAGTCCTATGCTTAGCCATAAAGACCATTCAGAAAGAATGTCAGACTGTTCTGCCAGGAGTGGAATTACATTCCCCAGATTTTCAGAAAGAAGCTCATTTGTATCAGAATGATGAAGATGTTTAATAATTCGCTTGGGATAACAGCAGCCAAACATCATCCATACAAAATGTAATTTTAAACACCTTATTTTTAAAGATTAATGAAAAGTACAATTGGTTATAATAAAAAAATTTTGCAATTTTCTTCTAAAAACAGCAATGATGCACTAAGACAGGGGAGATACTTAGGTATTTCTGCTGATAAAAATAACCTAATATAGCAATAGATGCACACAATTAAACTGTCATGATTTAACCAGCCTGAAAGTGATTAATTTTGAGTAATTGTGCTCATCTATTAGGCTTTTACTTAATTATCCTAGAAAGCAAAACAAAGAACAGTTTATACAAATGTGTGTATCTATATTGGGCTCCACTTGAATTGACCGTGACAGAAAGCTGCAGTATCAACATTTCACATTAAAGGCAGAGATAGATGGATCCTTCACCAAATTAGCATCAGAGAACAATTATCCTGTGAGACATGGACTCTTACTTCCCAATACATTTGAACAATGCTGTTCCGTTTTTGACCGAGATCATTTTCTTCTCGTAGCCGATACAGTGCTGTGTTTTGGATCTAAGATGAGCATAATGTTGGTAGCACACTGATGTTTTCAGTTGTTGTTAGGTCACTGTAGTGTCTAGAATAAATCAAGGACTTTCAAGCTTCCCACACCCTGCCAGGTGCACAAGAACCTGGGGGAGAACAGTGAGGACAGCTGACCCAGTGTGGTGGTTTGACCTGGGCTAGAGGCCAGATGCCCACCAAAGTCACTCTATCACTCTTCTTTCCAGTTGGACAGGGGAGAAAATATATATTGAGATGCTTAGGAGTCAAGATAGGGGAGAGATCATGTCCCAGTTAGCACTGTGGGCAAAATAGACTCAACACAGAATAAAAAACCCCACATCTTGGCTCAGCCTTGGTCAACAGTGGGTCTGGCCTTGAGCCCTGCTGGTATTTACTCTGTCAGTTCAAGGGGAAGCTTCTATCTGCTTCTTGCAGAAGCCACCCCTGCAACCCCTCCTCTACCTTGCCATGCAAAACTGCAACACCCAGACAGGCCAAAAGGATATTCCCCACTATATAACCTCAAGTTCCCTCTATAACTGTGGAGGCTAGCCAGGAGGTAGGATCTCTGCTTGGAAACAGACTTGGCATCAGGTTCTTTTTTTTTTTTTTCCTTCCCTATATGGACAGCAATTGCTTTTGTGTATCACTGGCTTTATTATGATCCTTACTGGTATTTTTGTTGTTGTTGTCTTCCTTTGACTTTATGTGAGTCCATGAGGGTTTTTTTCTGTTTTCCTCCCCATCTCCTTTGCTGTGGAAGTGGTCAGCAAGCAGCTGTATGGTGCTTAGTTACCAGCTAGAGTTAAACCATAACAAATGTTTACTGCATTGATACCCTGGGATTTTTTGTTGTTTTGTTTTCAATTATATTGTAGTAGTAGTAGTAGTAGTAGTAGTAGTAGTAGTAGTAGTAGTAGTAGTAGTAGAAATAATAATCATCATCATCATCATCATCATCATCATCATCATCATCATCATCATCAATGTCCTTCAAAATGTACTGTGTTCTGAGGATTAAAAGTTTTCCAGACACAAAGAGCCCCTGAAGTTGATAACATTTCTGCCACTAATGGTGGGAAATATTTGTGTAAGTATAGAAACTATCTCTGAGAATTGTACACCAAATGTATACAAGTATCCTCTTAATTTCTTATGCTTTTTTCTTATGTTATATAGGACTTGGGTGTAACACCAACATATCTTCATCAATAGTACTAAGCAGCAGGTACAGGGGAAGGAAAGCAAATGCACTTTGCAGATGCTATAGAGCATATAAGAGCAGAACTTGTTTAGCTACCCAAATCAACCTGTATATGAACACTTGTCCTCCCCACCTCAGGACCACCTTCACCATTCTTTCATAGTTAATATACGTATATAGAGTATGTCTGCATCATGCACAAATTCTTCATCCAGATCCAAGCCTAGGTGTATTGAAGTCTCCTAAACACAGTTCTTTGTCAAAGCAAATTAATTGCTACCAAAAAAAAGGTCAATTAGCCTGGGAGCCACCCTTCACTGACACAGCCTTATCTTTTTAGGTATCAGAACTTCTGAACCGCGTTATCATTGTCACTATAATAGTACTGTATAACAATCTCAGGTGTCTTTATGGGAGGGCATTGACTGGAACACACAGGGACTTCTCAGCTGGGTCTGCAGTACTGCTCTGCATTAAATGTAGGGTGCAAAAATGTGACAGAACATTGTGTCTCTCTAGTGTGGTACAGAAGAGAGTGGCAGTGTCACCCCAGGCCTCAGGTCTTCTACCATTTCCTGAAACCAGAAGAGGTACATGCCTGCAAAAGGTATTGGAAAGAGAGGACCCATGATGGTAAAGTTGATGCAAGAGATAGAGGTAAATGAGGAAGGATAACATAGACTAAAAGGTTCAGCCATGAAATCCATCTAACAAGCCTTGGGATCTCAGTTTTTAAAAAGCAATATCCGCTGCTTTAGCAAGATTCTGTTTGTGCAACTGAATGTGTACTGTGGGAAAGATAATTTGTAAATTATATACTGTATTTGCAGTATAGATCAGTATTTCTATGGTGGCTTCACCCATCCAATAGCATGTTCCCTTGATTTTCACAAGGGAGATATTATCAATGCATATAAAAAACAGATGCAAAAGAGTAAAGTCAGAGACAGACTCTTCTCAGTGGAACCAAATGTCATAACAAGAAGCAATAGGCATAAACTGGATTATTGAATATTCCCCTTTATATTAACAATTTATTTTTTTTTTACTATGATGGCGGTCAAACATATCAAGAAGTTACACAGACAGACAATATAGTCTCGGTCCTTGAAGGTACTCAAACCCCAGCTGGACACAGTCCTGATCGACCTGGGCAGGCTGATACTGCCCTGAACAGGCATTAGAGTAGACGATCCCCAGAGGTACCATCCAACCTCATCTGTTGTGTGACTCCATGGTAGGTTGAACATCCACAACCTCCACTTGATACAGCAGGAACTAGTGGTTTTCATTCTTAGAGTAGGCATGCCTTACATAAACTAAGACATAACTAGATTATGAATCAGGAGATTCTCAAATAGTTTATCAGCCTCAACTTCAGATTAAACTTGCTGAAAAATTTTATTCAGGTTTCAAATTAGGCTAAAGGGTTAAGAAAAAACAGAAGATTGTGTGAAATGCTTAAGAAAAAAACCCATTTGAGTGCAATCATTTAAGAATAATGCTGATAAATCTAATAATTAGGTGACAGTTGATTTGAAATAATAGGAATAAAACATCAACAGGGAATACAAGCAATTTGATTTATGTGTTTGATTTTGAGTTTCAACAGAAATACAAAAGTCAAGAATCTAGAAAGGCATAATACAGGATAAAAGAAAATATGTAAACATCCTGAGCTCCATTGACCAGCATATCTGTTGTACCACAGTGCATAGATGGCATTCATCCCTATATTGTTTTTAAGAGAATGTTCTGGACTCAGAGAAAACACCAGGAGAGTTGGTTTCTTACCACATGCCTGGGGAAAAATGTTCAGCTCAATAACAAGTATCATCATACCTGATAAATATATATTTTAGGAAAGGGATAACAGTTAAGTAATAAGTAGTAGGATTTTTTTTTTTTGGGGTGGTGGTGTCCAATTGTAAAGCTTTCTTGATGGTGTATTTTTTGGCTAGGATAGAGTTAATTTCCACCAGAAGCTGGGAGGAGACACAACCAGGACAGGTGTCCCAAACTAGCCTAAGGGCTATTCCATACCATATGACATCATGCTTACTATTAAAGGGAGCTCCCTGTGGAAGAGCAGTGGCTCTGGGGCAGTCTAAGTGTGTGGTTGATGTGTCACGGGGTGAGAAAGTTGCATTGTGTATCACCTGCTTTTTGTGTTCTAAGTACTGCTGTTGTTATTTTCTTCTGCCTTTGTTGTCCCAGTAAACTGTTCTTATCCCAACCCACAAGTTTTGCCTTTTTCTTCCAATTCTCTTCCCCATCCCAAGGAGGATAATAATCTTACTGCTGTCTGCAACTATATATTGGGTAATTAAGGAGAAGATAAAGTCAAATTCCATTTGGAGAGGCAACAATCATAAAAGAAATGCTGACTATTAAGAACTGAAATTCACCATAAGGACAATCAAATATTATAGCAGGTTACCTAGAGACATTGTTCTTGGAGATGTTGAAAAAGCAACCACCCAAGCAATATGACCAAACACCCTGCTTCAAGTCAGTGGTTGGATCAATTGATTTCAGAAATCTTTTCCAACACAATTCTTTGGTTGTTACTCATCCTTTAACGGAAGAATATTTCCTCCTGATATGTCTCATTATTCTTGAGACCACAACTCCATTCCTGCCCTTGAGTTTTTCTCTGTGTATACATGAAGACCTGCAACCATGTTTGGTTTTTTTGTTGGCACTCAGAAGTGTTTGTCTCAGCTAATAAAAAGCAATATTTGTTCTGTTTGAGAAATGTTTCCCCTATTTCAGTGTGACCCAATGTAATGAGTGCACAGGAAACAATAATCCACAAACAATTAGATTGGTCATTTATCTCTTTCTAATATATGTTGGTAATCAATAAAAATTACCAACAAAGCCATTATTTCCAATAACAATGTGCCCACTTTAATTACAAAGAAACTGATAGTGAATAGCATTCATTTAAGGCTGACAAATTAGGATAGGCATTCACTGTATATGTTTATTCTCATACATTTTATCACAATGAAGAGCTGTCAAAGGAGATAAGGAGACACTGTGTAACTGAAGATACTGAATGATTCAGCAAGTGTTGTCCATAAAAGCTTATTATGGGCTATAACACATTTCTTGAAACCTACAGAGACAAAATATTCTGTCTGAGGAAACGCAGCAGACACAGGGCCTGAAATTGAAATCATAACTCTAATTTCCCCATTACAGACAGTAGGACAGTACTAAGTATGCTGTTAAAATTAAAACACGCTTCTTGGACCTGTCTGTAAATCAGCAGTTTTCAGCACTGGTAACCGTGGCTGTTGAACCAACAGAAACATTGTGGGTGGCCATCAAATAAAATTGAGTTGTTATTAATCAGTTTTTCTCAATTAAACTGCTACTATTCTTTCCACTGTGAACTGATGATCTTAAAGGTCTTTTCCAACCTTGTAATTCTGTGATTCTGTGATTCTGTAATATGTTGATGTGGTATGTAACAATACTCACCCAAATCAAGCAAACCCCAAGAACACCATAAGACCTTGTCTTAGAAGCCATGCTTTCACATTCCTGTCCTGGTTACTTTCCATGTAACATTTTACTTAGTGTGAGAGATGATTAATTATGAGCTGGACAATATGCAGTTACCCACAGATCCAGATAAAGTCCAATTTACCCAATCCATGTGGTGGAGATTTGCACAAAGTGCACCACCAGCATATGCCAAATTAATGGCAGTAATGGCCTGGAAATATGAAGAGGCACCAAAGGTTAACGGATTGGGTGGCCACTTCTGGAAATAGAAAGAAATTCTCTCTTCCTCCATATGGGCTTGTGTCTCAGTTGTGAAAAGACTGTCCAAAAAAATCCCCAAACCTGTTTGAGAAGCTGCCTCAAGAGAACTGTCAACTCAAAGAGGACCTGCCCAATTCCCTGTGTGCATGGACCAGTAACTCAACTGCCAGGAGGCATTCCTCTGCTCAAGAGAGAGGATATAGAGGACACATAATATGAAAGACTTTGTGGGTTTACCTGAGTGTCCACAAGAAAATATGAAGAAGTGTG
Source organism: Hypotaenidia okinawae (assembly GCA_027925045.1). Lineage (NCBI taxonomy): Eukaryota > Metazoa > Chordata > Aves > Gruiformes > Rallidae > Hypotaenidia > Hypotaenidia okinawae. The sequence goes on along the minus strand of BSDF01000002.1, from coordinate 134,100,469 downwards.
ATAGAAAAACTACCTTGACCCTAGAGGTAGGTTTGACCTTGCTGACAGCTAAGAAAACCACATATTTAGCAAAGACTACCTGCTTAGTTAACTCTAGGGATCTACCAATCAAATGACCCTGCCCAGTCAAAATTTCTGCTTACAGTAGAAAGAGACAAAGTCCCCATGGTGAATGTGAACATGTTGGGGATGACAGTCTGGGCTATACCTGATTCAGGCAAAGGCAAAACCATCCAGGGGATTGCTTTTGCTCAAGGACCTGGGTGCACTTGGTGGGTAATGTGGAGAGATGGGTAAGTCTGATGTGTATCTTAAGGGGATCTGATTTTGGCTGAGAAGAGTCAATAATTTAAGATGTATGTTATCACTACTACAATTGTTATATGCCATAATAACAGTATTACAGTAAAAATCACTCAGATGAGTGAAGAATGAGCTTTAACAAACTCGAGCAAAATGCAGAGGTCATAAGAGCAGAACTAGCTTCAGGAACAAGTACCCAGCAACTTCCTTGGGACTGACATTGTCAGCCAGCAGACAATGAGCAGGAACTGTACCGGATACTCGAGCTACAAGCTCCGGATCAATAATCCGACATCACACACCATCTCTCCTGCCCTGGGAGACTGTTACAACAGACAGAGCACAAAAGTCATGGAGAACATTAACTCAATGGACATTTTAAAAGGATAGCCCATAGATTAAAAGAATGATATCTGTGCGTACATATCAAAAGATGGGAAAAGTGATGGTGATTAATTGTAGCATATTAGGAAGTACAGGGCCTGAGCAGGACATAGATGGTATCAAATAAGGGGTGGATACTGTCCTGGTTTCAGCTGAGATTAAGTCAATCATCTTTAGTAGCTGGTATCTTGTTGTGGTTTTGGTTTAGTACAAGAATAACATTGATAACACACTGATGTTTTTAGTTGATACTAGGTAGTTGTAGGTAGTATCGACTTTCTAGCTTCCCATGCCCTGCTAGGTGCAGAAGAAGCTGGGAGAGCACAGCCAGGACAGCTGACCTGGGCTGGCCAGAGGGATATTCCCTACCGTATGACATAGTTCTCCCTATATAACTGGGGAGGCTAGCTGGGAGGCAGATTCATGGCCTACAAAGAATGGGTTCTTTTTGCATGTGGTGAGCAATTTCATTTGTGCATCATTTCTTTTACAGCTATATTATTATTGATGTTAATATTATTACTGTCTTCCTTTGTTATCTTATCAAACTGTCCTTATGACAACTGCCAAGTTTTTTTTCCATTCTCCGCCCATATCCTTGGTGGGGGGAGGAATGGTCAAGTGGCTATGTGGTGCTTTGTTACTGTCTGGGGTTAAACCACAACAATTCCTGAAGTAAATATTTCCATGGTTAAAAATACTGTCCTAGCCTCATGTAGCAAATTATTTCTCTTTGTTTTGCAATAATTGTTTTGAGTTTGGAAATTACTTGCAAATTGAAAGAATATGTTTGGAACATGACTGTAGAGAAGCTCCCATCTATGAATTAGAGAAGAATAAATTTTTTTTAATTAAAATTAAAATTTTTAAAAACAACCCATGCCAAACCTCTAGGAAGCAGTCACATTATTGGGAAAGTACAAAAACCATATGTGAATTCTGCACACTGACATTATTTTTGTGGATGTGTGGAGAAGGATGTTCTCTCTCTGAAGGTGGAATTCCCCCAAAGATGCATCAGGGGAAAAAAAAGTTTATGGCACAGGGTAAAATTCAATAATATAGTGTTTCAACAAAATTGCTGAAGCTGCAGTCTTCATGTGTCCATCTAACAAACGGATTTGCCTATATGAAATACATCTTTGAGTACCTAGAAGAATGACTTGCTTGCAAGTAGGTTGACTCAATTAATGCTTTATGGGAAAAGCAACTAACTGGAAATAGTGCATTTAATTTCAGTTCCAAAGAGTTGTGCTTTCTGATACAAGCTCGTTACCTCACTTACTTTTTTCCTGATTTCCTCTCTTCAAAAAAATGATGATGTTATAGCAGGGCTCAGCATGGCACTTGGTAGATTAGAGTTTAAAACTCTGAGTCATGAAAGCAGAGACCTTGTATGACTGATGCCAGTGATTACTCCTGCCAGACTAATTGGCCAGATTCTTGAGTTTCTCAGCTTCCTTAGCTCTCATCCAGGACTGACTTTTGCAATGCAGGAGCCTTGACCCTAGGAAGCATTAGCTTTCTGTTTGAACTGGAGCTGAAGGAAGCCTTCATTATACATTCTGACTAAAAGTGACTATGCAAGGCCTTTTCCTTGATCTAACCAAATACTGCGGTGATCAGCATGTCATCTTTTGATATGGAAAAGAAGGTAGCTTTGTGCAGAAGGTCAATTAGAATTGAATACTTATACATTATTCCAAGCAAGTTCAGCTAAGAAAGTTACTAGTTGGGAAAGTTCATAGCTTTGGAAAATGCCTCACAGCAAGTCTGGGTTTAATTCACCTTAGAAACAGATATGCAGAAACAATACCTCACAAATAGGTCTAACAATCAAGAAAAAGTGATTAAGGGGCAAAAATATCTGACGTGGGCCACTGTTTTAGTCTTAGTGCAGAATTGACTTTTACTTGCAGAATATATTTGCAAAAGCCAGGTTTGGACAATAGGTTGGGCTTTTAGGAAGAAAAGATCTCACCAAAACAGTATTTATTTACCAGTAGTAAGTAAGGAGGTAGTTTTGCATGGGTTGAAATAAGGTTTATACAAAGTTAGGAAAATTGCTCCAAGTTCATAACAAAAGTATTCAGCCTTCTAAAATATTTATAATGGCACTAATGCTTAATATAATATATTTGTTTGCTCCCCCTGACACAGATCATCCAGCAGTGTGGACCTGAACTAGTCCATTAAAACCTTAGCACATCAGAGAATCCATATGAATATACAGCACTGGCAGGTAAATAAACATCATCTGGCCTTAAATGTATTTATGGTACTTCCTACAGATTCATGCCATTTGTATTGATTTTTCCAGACAAAGTAATAACCATAGCACAATATTTTTCTCTACTGCACTACTTCTTTTTTTTATTTACAAAAGTGTGAAATATTTTCCTAGTAACATAAAATGTAAATATAACCCAAATGAATCCATTTTGCAAGATCATCAATAATGCAGAATGTAGGGCTGGTAATGAGACATCTTTTGTCCTTAAAAATCTGCAAACTCGCTCAGTCAATGAAATTTGAACTCATGCTTAAATCTTGGAAGGTCAGGAGTAGTTAAGGATTGTGAAAGATAATTTTTTTTTAAATTGCAGAACTGAGTAGGCCATTCTGCTAACTACTTCCTGTCTTCAAAAAGTAGAGAGTCTTGACCTTCTGAAAGATAACAATTGAAATATTTATTGAAATATTTTGCAATGAAATTTCACATATATCACATATATATTTATATATATATATATTTATATATATACACACACACATATATAAAGCACCTATCACAATAATGATAAACATTCTTTAGAACCACTCTTTAATCTCTCAAAATAAGGGTGGTGGGTGGAGGGGTGGGATACGTTTAGAAGAATGTAACATTTTTTAACAACTTAATTAGTATTTTAATGGCCATGAATTGTCCATTTAACTCAATAGTCCTTTAAAATGCTTTAAAATTTATGTCATATAGGACCTAAACCAGTCTCATGTTATATCCAACATTAATATACTGCTGTTTGCAAGACTACATCACCATCACTGCTTCAACAAACTCATTTAGTTAGTTGCCTAGGTTTCTTTTTCTGCATATTCCTAGTTCCTTATGGACTCATATGTAGAATCACAGAATCATAGAATTGTAGGGGTTGGAAGGGACCTCGAGAGATCATCAGGTCCAACCTCCCTGCCAAAGCAGGCTCCCTAGGACATTTCACTCAGATAGGCATCCAGACGGGTCTTGAATATTCCAGTGAGGGAGACTCCACCACCTCCCTGGGCAGCCTGTCCCAGGGCTCTTTCACCCTCACTGCATAAAAGTCCTTCCGCATGTTGGTGCGGAACTTCCTGTGCTCCAACTTGCAGCCATTGCCCCTTGTCGTGTCTCCACAGACCACTGAAAAGGGGCTGGCTGATTCCCCCTGCATCCCCTGCTTAAGATAATTGTAAACATTAATTAGGTCCCCCCTTAGTCTTCTCTTCTCAAGGCTGAACAGTCCCAGCTGACTCAGCCTTTCCCCATAGGGGAGATGCTCCAGGCCCTTAATCATCTTCGTAGCCCTTCTTTGGACTCTTTCCAGGAGATCCCTGTCCTTTTTATACCAAGAAGCCCAGAACTGGACATAATACTCCAGGTGGGGCCTGACCAGGGCAGAGTAGAGGGGGAGAATCACCTCCTTTGACCTGCTGGCCACACTCCTCCTGATGCACCCCAGGATCCCACTGGCTCTCTTAGCCACCAAGGCACACTGCTGGCTCATGGCCAACCTGTCATCCACCAGGACCCCCAGGTCCTTCTCCACTGAGCTCTTCTCCAGCAGGTCATCCCCTAGCCTGTACTGATACAAACGGTTGTTCCTTCCCAGGTGCAAGACTCAACACTTGCTTTTGTTGAACCTCATCTAGTTTCTCCCTGCCCAGCTCTCCAGCCTGTCCAGGTCTCTCTGGATGGCAGCGCAGTGTTCCTGCGTGTCAGCCACTCCTCCCAGCTTTGTATCATCGGCGTACTTGCTGAGGGTCGATGCTATTCCCTCATCAAGGTATCAATGAAGATGTTAAACCCAACACTGGGCCCTGGGGAACACCGCTAGTCACAGGCCTCCAGTCAGATTCCGCTCCACGAATCACGACCCTCTGAGCTCGGTCCGACAGCCAATTCTCAACCCACCTCACTGTCCACTCATCCATCCCATGCTTTCTCAGCTTTGCTATCAGGATGTATCAATATGTTATTTTTGTGCTGAGATCCAAGGACTTTTCCCTTTTTTAATCTTTTTGCATTCTGAGAATCATGCAAAAACACTAAAACTGTATGTGGTTTTGTGGGTAGGGGTTTTTTCCTCAAAACTACTTCTCTTATACACTTAAGAGGAGACCTTAGATTTACTAAGGCTGATTTTTGTCATTTGATCAGGACAAGATAATCTTTAATTGTGCTTATAAATATACAAAAGATTCCATAATCAAAGTAATCTTTTAGGACTGTTCAACTTCTCTAGCAAATTTTAAGTTTCTTCCTCTACCAAATCTATTAGAGCAGCTGGTCTGTGAGGATCAAGGGGGTGTAGCAAATCTTCTGTGATCTACAGTAGCTAGACTCAGGATATCAATATGGCTCAAAGTCTGGAAAATGATAGAGAAAGGATATTGATTTAATGTCATCTCTGGAAGCACACCGTTATAGCAGACATGAATAGAGCAGATACCAGCTCTGAATTCCTCACTGGTTTAGGGTTTAGATTTAATAAAAAATAGAACTGTAAATCACTTGTAACTTCAACCACCTAATGATAGATATTCAGAAAAAGACAGCTACATAATTAATTCTTAATCCTCTCAGATGCTCAAATGATTGCAGTTTGTAGAACTAGTCTTATGTAAAACAAGGTATAGAAGAAAGCGACAGGCAATTAATAAATTGAAAATGCATTGCCACCAATAGATATGCATTTCTTTTGTAATAGAGGCATTACCTTACAGCTATTTGTCTGTCTTTCCCATTAACCACTTTACAGTTAAACTAATAAACAGAGACTGAGCTTAGGGGTTGGGGTTTTTTTTTGAGAAAATCAGATTCAACATTATCTTGTTAATGTGGAAAATGCCCAGAAGTGATCAAATATCAGCAAAAGTGCCCTAGAAGGAGACACACCCATGTGCTTGCATTGCTGCTGCTAAGCAACAAGAACAAAAATCCCAACACAGGTCAATTCTCATTTAAAGAACCAACGCTAATTTCATTCTTGTTTTGGAAAGAAAAGGAAATTAAAGCAAAGAGATATACGCCTTTGCAATCCTCTTTTTTTTTTTTTCTTGTATTACCTTTCTAATAAGAAAGATTTACTTTAATTAATAATGAATATGAGTGAAAAGAAATAAAGGTTTGCTTCTGTCCTTAGCCACATGGAACAGAGGTTCACATGATGATTATATACAATGAAGTCTAAATCAGTGACTAGACTGAAATACTTCTCTTGACAATATAATTGTGACCTTATCAATCTGCATGCATTTCCCCTTTTTCAGTTTGGATTCTCCAGTTGTTCCTCTGATAACATCAGTGAGGTAAGTCTTTGTGTACAAACCTTGGTTACCTCTTGGTGAGATGAGATAAACTGTTCTCTGCAGAAATGCAAGTATGAACTTCCACCAAAGAGTTTAATGTCTCTTTCAAGAAAATCATTATTTAGGTAGAAGCATAAATACAAAGAAAAAGAGAAAACAAATGCCCAATTTAAAATATAAGCCAGTAATCACCACATTGCTCTATGACTGGTTTCTCTCATACTCATATTATTATGAATGATATCACATGTTGATATAAGCAAAATACTTTTAGTTTTCAGTTTCAGTCACAAGCTGTGTTTCAGTAGTCTAAGTGTCCCTGCTCTTGAGTAACACCTACTTTGGTTGATAAGCTTTCTGCCCTACCAGTTTTTGAAAGCAATTGCTGCAGTTTCAATATTTAGAGTTCTAATGTCTGCTTGAAATCTGTCATAAAATGTTCATCTGTAAAAGAGATGCATACAGTATCCCATAGCACTGGTGTGGTACACAAAAGGTTCTGAGAATTGTTTTGCTGTTAGTCTGCAGAAAAACCTAAGTAACACAATGCTACATGCCTTGCAGGCAAATGCCTGTTTTGCTACATGGTAAGTACCACTGCAGAGCAGACAACAAAATAACAAACACCTTGGCAACTGCCTGGATATCAAAAGCTAATGGATGCCCCCTGGTTGCTGATAATTTCAAAGACAGATTGGACTCTGCCTGGCAGCTTTTACACAATGAGTGAAAAAGAAAATCTTCTGAGGTGCCTTATTCCAAAATATCTTAGTATGGAACTAATTTTAGACAAGTTAATTGTAGGAACAAGGTCAGTGTGCTGAGTACAACTTGTATTTTCAGGTACCTGTCTGGAAAAGAATATGTAAACAGTTATATGAAAATAATGTTATCTTTGAGAAATGATGCTGTAAAGAAAGTTGGTTGCAAAATCGGAAGCAAAACCAGAGGTATGCTATGCCAGACCCCTTTGCTAGTCATGCGAATGGGTCAAATTGGTTTCTTGCCTTGATTTCATTGTCAGGAGCAACTGAGAGATGTGTGCCCAACATATACCATTTGGGTTTAGATGAACTATCCTAAAAAGCAACTTGGAAGCTGTGCTTACAACTACTGAGACACACCTGGACTGTAACTTACTGGTCTACTGTCTATATCCTATGTGGGTGATATCCAAGAGACCTGAAGTAGGGCAGTGGTGAAAAGTATTGGGGAAAGAGAGAAGTCAGAGAGTGTATTTTCATTCATATGAAACAAAATGAGGAAAAGAGAAACAACCAAGTAAAAACATGCGATACCTTGTGAGTCATTGACTGAGACCAAGGAAGAATAGAGGGTTCTCAGCAACTTGCACAAGAGAGGAAGAGAATAAAGTGGTGTAATGCCGAATTCCCATTACTAATCTCTTAATTATAGTCCTTTAACCTGTGAAATAAATTCAACTGGTTCCTATATATTTACATTATATAATTTAATTGAACTACTAATTTTTGTAGAAGATCCAATGGATACATGTGTTCTCAGAAACTGAGGATGATTTTTTACTATTTTATTGCCCTAATGGCATAATCTTTTTCATGTGTGTGATTCAGTAAGATTTCCACATGACACTCTCAATGTATGCTTGATTTTCTATACTATAGCACATCTCTTTTTTTTTTCCTAGTGTAACAGAGTACTACTCCTATTTGAACTGTGTGTTATAAGTCATGCAAGCTCCAAAACAAGCATCCACTCTTATTCTGGTACAAGATGTTGATTTTTACTGTATCTCATTTGTTATCTAATCTATGTACATAGCTCCCATTGCCACAAGAATCTAAAGACTTCAAAATTATATTGTTAGTGCCTTTATAAAACCTTCTGTGTGAGAAAGCAATGCCTTCACCACATTTAACAGATAAAGGACTGAGATTCAAATCACCGGAGATGAAAGGAGCTAAATTCCTGTGTAAAACTAGAGGAACACTAACTTGATAGTTTGTAGATCTTCACCAAAAAGACTTGTGACAGGCTTCATAAAGTATTATAGACGTGGAAACATTCAAGGTGAGTGTTAGTTACCTGACTAAAGAGTCACCTAGATAACTAAAGGCTGCAGTATCACTCTTTCTCAAGGTTTGTTGGACTTTTGTGGAGTTAAAGAAAGGAAAAAAAAAACAACAAACCAAAACCAGAACATGAGACCAGCCAGCAAGATTTTGTTTATCAGGGAGAAGTAGAGATCAGAAAACCATCTGAAAATCTTTGGGAACCTATAGTAACAACTTGTTGCCAAGTCACAATATGGGTGCTGTACAGACACCACATGCAGTCCATGAGATAACTATGCTGGTCTGAAAAATTCAAATTAATAAAACAGATAATCTCATGACATCTGAGATGAACTAAGAGTCTTAAGTTTTCTTCTTAGAAAATTATCTTGCTCCTTATGATAATGAAGGAACATATGTGATTATAAAAATATTATTTAGTGCCTGAGTGGAGAAAAATCTGCTTTTATAGGCTTATTTGCAAATATTTCACCAGCACTTTGCAATAAATCAGTTCTATTTCCGTGAGCTAAACAAATACAATGAAAAGCTTTTTTTTTCCTTGCACAGCTGCACTGTCAAAGAAACATAAGGTAATATTAGCCATGGGGATTTTTCTTTTAACCTTATTTTTAATTCGTCAAGAACTTAAAATATAGATGAACTTTCTATTATCTGAAGGGAAACAAGCATGAGAGATATAAGGAGGTATCTCAAGCCACAGTTAAAAGTGTGATGTTCTGACCCATGTAGACTTCCTCCTGAGATATCTGCCAAATATGTCAAACTTAGAAGAAGTAATTAGGAAAGGAACAGAAGATTAATGAGCTGCAAAGACTGATGCTAACCCAAGGTAAGACTCTTCTATATCTAGGAGAAATGATTTTCTGTGCTTTGAGAATCATGGTGTTCCTGAAAGGGAGAGAAGGTTCATCAAAACTTCTCAACAGCATGGAAATCCATCACAAGTTTACCATCTTATAATTCCAATTCAATAGCTTTGTCAGAGAAGAGACTACTCAGACACTAAGGGACCTGAAGATCAGCTAGGAGTTAATCCATTCTCCACTTGGATGTGAAAATTATTTAATGATAAAGAACTAGGGTATGATTCACCAGGTTCCTTGAAGAGTAAGAAAGGGGTTCAGATATACATGCCTCTGTCCCTTTGGATCTGATTCACTTTAAATCACAGGTTCTGTTAGCCAGTTTCCTCACCAGAGCTGCCAACCAGAAAGGAAATCATAGCTGGTTCACTGTTGTGTAGACAAATAAACCCCACTGTTTTCATTAGAGACTTGCCTTGTTTCCTAGTGCTAGTTTTTGCTCTTTCAACACAATTCCCACAGTGGTCTACACTGAAAAATTCCTTTTCTAAGAAACATTTACAGACAGTCCAGCACCATCAACATTCACTCTTATGGACAGAGACTGTCATCAAAAAAGTAAATGAGGATAGTAAACATGACAGAATTTGTTAATTTATTCAAAGTTATTGATAAATTAGCAGTATCAGATGACAAACTCATCCAGACAACTGTGGACAGGATGCATTTCAGGTAATATTAGAACAAAAAAACATAAGGTACATAATGTTAGATAAGCTCTCTAGGTACCTTCCAGGATCAACAGAGATGCTTATTCTTAGACTGCACAATTATTTTAGATTGCTCATTTCGTGTTTCATGGAAGAGTGAGATGAGATGAGATGAATCCCACCCTGGATCACCAGAAAAACAATGCCTCTCTAACAAATGTCACTTTCATTCAGAGCTTCATTATCAACAACAATGCATGTGTGATGGTTGAGCCCTGGCTAAAGGCCAGACGCCCACCAAAATCAGTCTGTTACTCCCCTTCTTAGTTGGACAGGGGAGAAAAAAAATATAATTGGGCGGCTCAAGAGACAAAACTCGTTAATGATGCGGGGAAAACAGACTCAACATAGAGAGCAGAAGAGAAAAGTTATCTAATTTATTACACCACGCTAAAGAGAAAACAGTGAAAAAAAAACAAAACAACTTCAGGAGTGCAGCCAACAATCTTAAAATAAATGCAACCAGGCAAACACTTTTCCCCCACCACTCCCTCCTTAGTAGGCTTTAGTTAGAAGTTTGCTCCCTTCTTCCCTCCCGGTCGCAGCCCAGGAGGGGCAGGGACTGGGGAAAATGGGGGTCTCGGTAACACCTTCCCCCCACCCCTCCATTCTAAAGCAGACTTCCCTTTCAGCCATGATTTTGCTCCCTTCTTCCCCTCTCCTGCTTGCAGCACAGGACAGGGGGGCAGGGACTAGGAGATGGGGGCTTTGGTCAGTCCTTTGCAAGTTGGTTTCCTTCTCGGCCGGGATGGGGGCATTCATTCCACACAACCTCCCCCTGCTGCACCGTAGGGTCCCACCCAGGAGAGACAGTCCTCCACGAACTCTCTCCAAGGCAAATCTCCTCCCACCGGGCTTCATCTCTGCTCTGGCAGGCAGCAACAAATCACAGTGTCTCTCAGTCCCAGTCCTCCACACGGCTACAGGCCTCCCCCAGCAAACCTGTTTGGCTCATCTCTGTAGGTCGCTTGTGCTGGCAGGGGCTCATCCCAACGTCAGTCACGGCATCTTCTCTATGTCTCCACCGGCTCCATCCCGCGTGGAGCCTCTCCACCAGGCAGGTCGGGTCTCTGCCTCCTCCATGGGTCTTCTCTGGCTACTCCACGTGCCTCTGCACCGGCTGCAGGGGCATCTCTTGCCCAGGTACCTGGGCACCTCCTCCCCCAGGCTTCCAGGTCTTTTGTGTGTGTCTACTGCTTACATTTATATGCAAATATACATCCCAATGCCCTTTAATGGGCCAACATTGCGGTCTTCTTGGCACTCCTAGTTCTGGTGAAGTCTTTCTCTCCTATATGTGATTCTCAGAGGTGCTTGCAGAAGATTCTTACAGCCATTTTCTGCAGCCCCTGGCCCCTCTCTCTCAGTACCCAACTATGCACAACCGCGACATCCTGGTTTAAAAAGACCTACATCTGCTATTTGCATAATTGTTTTATATTCCTAAGAAACTGAGACTCAGAAATATATTGTCTTTATTTTCAGATAATTATGACAATAGTGATATAAACAAAAATATTACCAGTTATTGCCTGTAGAGGAGGAAGGTTTACTTCAGCTTCAGACTTCAAGTAGCCACATATGTGCAGAGTTATGGGGCAATCTCTTGTAATCCTCAGAACTGCTTATTTAGACTCATGGGAGGTGTACAATACTTTAGCAGTACCTATTGTAGCATCAAAGCGCTTACATTGTGCTTCCCATTTTCAGAGATACTCAAGAAAGAGAAAGGAATCTCTGTGACCTAGTCCTATATGTCTTTTGGGCTCAATATTTTTCTGTTACCCAGTGGTGTGGCTTGTATGTGTAGTTATATACTTGTTAAGACTATTTGTCTACTACATGTTGTGTTTATATAGTCTTATTTCCTGCACAGTGTAACTCCAGGATCTGATCTAATAAATTATGCTGTACATCATTCTGGGTGATTAGAAGTGTTGATTTAGCTAACAGAACTGTAAAAAGTATAGGAACGAGAAAATATTTCCATTAATATATTATGGCATAATTTATATGTTTCTGTTGTATGAAAATCTTTTTGACCTAAAAATATAACCTACGAGAAGATACAAGCTCTAGACACAATAACATATCTGTAAGCATTCAGGATAAGAAAAAACATGTATTGGGATAGATATCATAACTTAAACCAGTGTCTGAAGTGGTATCTGCACTATTTTTCTTATTACACTACTTTAATTTGAGCAGACTGGAATCTTTGAAAAGTCTATTTAATAGATTTAATGAGAAATCTCATTTCTATTCTGTAATTTAAAAAAAAATAATTTGTTATTTTTTCTATCTGAAGCAGGAAAATAGCACCTTAAAATTCCATAGAAATATTTTTAATGCCTGTCTGGAATAATGTAGATATTTCAGCTCAAAGATATAGGTTAATTTCATATTTTCAACATGAGCAGGAATGCACTCCTGCAGCAAATCACTGAACTATGTGTTAGGAAGAGTGTAGACATCAGGCCAAGGAAACTGACTATTCCTCTCTACTTAGCACATATGAGACATCATCAAGTACTGTGTCTATTCTTGGGCTCTGCAGTACAAGAGGGGCATGGATTGATTGGAGAAAGTCTGGCAGCAGGCATCAAGTTGGTTAGGGGGCTGAAGCTTGTGGCATGCAAGGACAAGGAGAGAGAACATGATCCGTTCAGTCTTAAAAACAGGAGACTCGGGGAATATATTAATGTTGTTAGAAGTTTCCTGATGGAATATTTTAACAAAGCCAGGGTGAGGAAAGTTAAAAAGGCAATTTCTACCTGCAGATTAAAGCCTTGTGACATTATCGTTCTGTTTTCTTGCTTTGTTTCAGCAGTATTTTGTCTATTAAAATTCCTCCCCAAAATGACACTGTATTATTAAATGCTTCTGATTCAGCAACTCTATTTTGTTTTAATGGAAAGTTTTGGAACACCCATTGTGAGTGAGCCTTCTTTGCATAGCTATATCACTGAAGGATAGTTTTAACTTACTAGGCATGACCTTGAATTTGGGCAGTGCAGAATCCCTTTGTTCCTGGAGGAATGCCAGCTCAGTCAGTCCAGTCTGCTGGCCAACATATGGGCAAGGTCAGAGCCCTGTCTCCTGTCAAGCCTCTTGGGTATGGAAACAGACAGAGCAGCTCCTCCTCATTCTCATAGTGTACTCAGGGAGTAGCCACAGCCTTAAGCAGAGCAGAAAATGAGATGCTTTGTTGCTTCTCTCACCACCACATCTCCCTCCTTTAAGAGTGAGTCACTGTTGAAGAAGGTGATCCCTCAAGATCATCAGGAGAGTTATGGAAAAGAGAAAGGAATTGCTACTCCAGCAGTTACTGTCTTTGTTGGAAAACATGGATTTAGAGAGAAGTTCTTGTAAATCATGTATTTGGATTTGGACTTGTCCTGGGTCCGGCTAGGATAATTTTCTTTCCAGTAGCTGGTGTAGTGCTGTGTTTGGGAGTTAGGATGAGAGCAGTGTTGGTAACACACTGATGTTTTTAGTTGTTTCCAAGCAGTCAAGGACTTTCCAGCTTTTCATGCTGCCCTGCTAACAAGAAGGCAGGGGTACCCAGGAAGCTGGGAGGGAGGTTCATCCAGGACAGGTGACCCAAACAGGCCAAAGGGTCCAGACCATGGCATCATGCTCAGTATATAAAGGGGACTGATAGGGGAGGAGCACATGGCTCCAGGATATATAGTTTGGGGATGGTCTGGCTTCAGGACAGCTCTGAGCTGTATGGCCTGAGTTGTGTGGTTCGGTGAGAAACTGCATTTGTGTATCACCAGTTTTGTGCATTTTTCTATAAAGTCCTGTTATTTTAATTTCTCCCTCCCTTTGCTGCCCCAGTAAACTGTCTTCATCCCACCCCATGAGGTTTGCTTTTGTCTTCCCCTTTTTTTTTTCTTCCCCCCTTTTATTCTGGGGAGGGGAAGCAAGTGAGCATCTGCATGGTGCTCAGCTGCTGGCTGGGGCTAAACCATGACAGGCTCTAAACACCTGGGTTAAATAATCTAGGTATGATTTGCTGCAGGGTCTGTAAAATTCTGTCCTGCTAAAGACAGCTCTAAATTAGCTTCTCCACATACCTACAGTAGACAGTTTTCACTTCCAAAAAGAGGGTTTTGTTATGAAATATATTTCTTTAGCAATACATTTCCACTGCAGAAAGGAGGATGCAGAATGTGATGGAGCAGAGGAAACTATGAATTTGGTTATACAGTAGAAGGGTATAGTCCTGTGCTATGACTCGTAGGGGAGGGCTCATATCTGTTGTGCTTTAATCTTCACCCCTGAGCAAAATATTCAAAGCTGCCTAAGTTTATACAGCAGAAAATTTTAGGAGTCCAGAAAATTCCCTGTGAGGAATGGCCCTCCTCACACATCAGAAATTTTCAGAGCTTTGCAGGTGAGACAGTTTAGCTTCACATATTCTGTAATTTGGGAAAAAAAATCAACACAAGAGTTGTGTGGGCATCCAAAACAAGCCTGGAACTGGGAATTCATCCATATTGTAGGACCGCATGCCAGTTGGCCTGATGTGGGTTCAACTGGTTATAGTGATGTAGCCAAGAGTGTAAATCTGTTCCTAGCCCTTTCCATAGTGTGAGATAACTAGGAAAGCTTTTCAGATCTTTTTAGGGGAAACATCATTTAAATATTTAATTTTCTCTGACATTTGTAGATCTCTGTGTGTCTGAACTTACTCCTTGACATTACTATATGATAGTTTTTTTCATACTGGTTACAAATTCTCACTTAAGTAAGGTGCCTTTAAGATGACATACTGCTTTCTTTGCATTCAGTTTCTACTAAAGACTTTATCTGAATTTTTGCACTTGGCAGAAACTCAACACTGTTATTTTATTGTTGTTTGTTTTTTAAGTCATAACACATTTGATGTTTTCAGAAGTATTTTAAAACTGGTTTGGTAGCCAAGCTGCTGTGCAGATAAATCAGTAGTTGCAGTGCATGGGTCATAGCACTTTTCCTGAACCGTAAAAATGGGATTTTAACCAAGAGTGCTAAACATCACAAGCCATTTATTCAGTGTTCACAGCACAGTTGAAAGAAACGTGACTATGTTACCTAATAACTAAATGCCAGAGAGCAAGATTTATTCTAGACTGTTGACAATAGAATGATGGCTTGATTATGCTGGTTTTAAAGGCCATTATAGCATTTTTGAGGAAGAAAAAGGAGAAGGGCAATATCATAATATGTCTTGAATTTCAACATGCTAACACTATTAATGTCAGACTGTGAGAAAGGATCATTGGATCCAGGTTCACTAATAGACTTTCTATTTTCATTTAAAGGCTTTGCAAGCCTGATTTTTGCCTTGTCCTATTTAAACAGGGGTTTGTATTCAGAATTTCTACTATCCTGAGCAGCAAGATGCCACATGTTCATTTTGTTACTGAAGAGATGTAGTAGTGGTATTTAAACTAGATGCTTACCACAAGAGGACTATGTAGTTTAAGGACTGTTATTGCTTGCCTCTGGCTTTCCAGGAGATCAAGAGCTGCCCGCCTTACATTGTAGGTTGCTGATAATGTATAGCTGGGTGCCCCACATATTCCATATGCCCTCATAGTGCTGTCCCAATACCAAAGTCAGGTGTACGGATCAACTGTGGGATGCTTTCCATAATGGCCCAAACTTCACAGGCTGTATCAGCTTTGGAAGCAGCCTATGGATGGTCTCTGTATTAGGCAACTCTTCCCTCTGGTTGGGCCTTGTAAGTGTAGGACAGATGTCCATGTGGACAGGTGGTGAGGGCAGAATAGCACTAAAACCCAACATCTGCAGACGTTTACAATGAGACTGCCTGCCATTGGCACCTTGTCTAATCAGCACAGCTACTCTCTCACCTTCATTGTCCATCTTTGCTCTCCAGAGCAGTAATGCGCGGTCACTGCTAGTGGTAACTGCAGCTGTGGAAAGAGCCTAGCTGTGGCCACAGGTTCAGGCCTGGGATTAACATCCTGCTTCATCCAGGGACTGTGTGGAAATAGTAATACAAAGTCTTCTACTGACTTCTGTCTATAAGATATGTCAACTTGAGCAAGTATAGTGCTTTCTTTAAGTTCATACAATTAGGCTATGTTTTAACCACTGTAATCCTAAGAATTTTATTGGATGCAAAGATCCCCTGAATAAGTATTTTTAATAGTCAGCATACCAACTGTGCCTAAAAAACTGCATATGGAGCACTGCATTTGATGCAATATCAAGAAACGGTTATGAGGATGACCTTCTTGAGGGCCCACAGAAATGTCATCAATAGGGGATGCTCAGTAACGAGCTGCTCCCAGTTTCTGGACCATTCAAGCCGAGACAAGCTGTCCCTAAATTGTGTTACCTCTCCTCCTTCTCCTGGAGCTACCTGCCTCCTCCTCAACCTGTCACAACAATTGGATTGACTAATTATCTGTAAAGAATCCAGACTGTCATTATCTGTAAGGAATCCAGATAATTGTATATTTCCTGTGCAAGAAATACCCATATCCATTATCCTATGAAGAGAACAAAAATCATATTATAATAGCACAAGGAGATTGCATTAAAAAAGAAAAAAAGAAAGAAAAAAAGAGAAAATTTGTGGACAACTGAAGCCCAGAGGACCAAATTTGATACAATCATCCCAAAACTCTTCTCGAGATGGCTTTTAGCATTTTTGCCCTTGCATGCATGTTGTTTTTTGTATATTCCAGGAGATTTTTAATATGTATGTATATTCATATACATGCATATTTTTATATGTGCACACACACGTATATATGCATATCTATATATGTGTGTATATATGTATTCTGTAACTGGGGAGAATCGCTGTTGTAGTTGCCACACTAAGCTAAGCTAGTCTGAATCAAGTTAACATCAGTTTGAAAAATAGAAAGCCACAGAGCCCAGATAACAATTTAAAGAGATTGAACAGAAGAAAGTCATTGTCCTTGTATCCTGAACAGATAAATTTAACACAGTTTGCATGTCAGAAACCTCTGTGTCCACATATGTGATTACAATTGTAAACATGATCTGAAGTCAGGTATTTTTCAAAGGAAGAGCCATTGAATGAGCACCGTGTTGCTGTACAACACTTGAGCAAAAGGGGTTCCAGTGTGGAGCTGCAAAGGTGAGGGGACGAGAGAGGCAGAAGCAGTAAGGAGCAGCTGAGTGGGAAGGCTGATTTTAATTTCTTGGGGATCAAGCCCAGTGCCAGCCAACTCAGGCCATCACTGTCTTTCTACTCCACACTAGCCTGCTCCACTCCCCTGTTTTCTTGTTTGTTACCAATATTTTTTCAAACTATTTTTTCCCCATCCTTTACTAATTTGGAACTCCAGAGAACAGTGTTTTAAATGCTCCTCTGTAATTTCAGGGGTGATTTAGGAGGTGGGAAAGGAAGAACAGACTCAAAAAGAGTTCCAAAACTTCTGAAAATAAGCATGCATAACATATATCTGTGTAAATGATATGCAGGGTCATGAATTCTGGGTCAAAACATCAGGTGAGGAAAAGAAGGCATTGCTTCAGAAGAATAACTGTCCTTTAGAAGTCAGCCTGAGAAAATCCAGTTCCTAAGCCTGCCATGGTATAGCTCCATGAATCTACCCACTCTGCTAAAATAAACAGCAGAATGGTAGGTGTCTGTGTGAGGTTCAAATAACTAACTGAACTGTGCAAAAATCAAATATTGAGAAGAAGACACTGAGAAGTGCCAATCATGGATTTTTGTATATGACTGCCATCCCAACATGCAGCAGTGACGACCCCAGTAACAAAGAAGAAAGGTTACAGCAATGGTTTAGCTTGTGATAATGAGTGCTAGGCCAGCTCATCCAGTTTTCCAAAAGTTTATTTTCATTCTAAGTTTTCATTTCAGCATGTTTTAGGCAATCATGAATGACAGAAGAGATTCAACACAGTTCGTTCTTTTTTTCTTTTTGGTCTGTGTCACTAGAAAACTTATGTGCTCTAATCTGCTCCTTCATTTCATATATCCTCATCTCTGTGCCAGAAAGCCTTTGTTCTGGATCTGTATCAGGGCAACTTCATTGCCAAAGCCTGTACCTTTCCATCTTCTAAGGAGTGGAATGAGGACCAGAATATGGCTATGAGCACATGTGCAGGCTCACGTGCATATGCATGCACACACAAAACGTGAAGATGCAGCTCTCAGTTGCAGAACATTTGGCTAAATTGACTGGGTGATTAACCATTTTTTTTCTCCATGACACCTGCAAAATAATTAGTCATCTGTGATGCTGCAGAAGAAGCATAAACACCAGATGTGTACACCCACTGAATACCTTAGCATTGTTTTATGAATTGTTTAATAAGATAACTAAGAGTACAATTTCCCTTAAAACATTCAGATAATTGCATTTACCATTGTTTTAGAAAAACAGGTTTTCTGTTTTCATAACTGTAGGATTGCTTTGAATTAATATGCACAGATGCATTGGCTGATCTGCATCATTAAGTCTTGAAAAGACTATTAAATTTTTGTACCTTCCTATCTATTCTTATTATTTTTCTCAGTAAGAAAAAAATTACTGTTAATGAATTAAGTATTTCAGCAAGATTATGGAAGCAACTTTGAAACTGTACAATAAAATTAGAATATATAAATAACAGTTAACAGAATATCAGAAAATAATTCCAGTGAGGCTATTATAGAGCATATGAAGGAAAATTACACAAGTGAAGTGAAAAAATATGGAACACATGATCTTGCAACTGTGCTTGTAAATGAATACATTTATTTAGTATAACTTCCAGCTGACCAGTGAATTGGTCAGATTGACTCACCATAACGAATAGGAGTGTTTCCCTCATGGTAGTGATAAATTAAATTGCAAAGTTCAGTCCTGAGTCTGAAAATGGATTTATATTTTTTTCTTGAGTTCTGAGCAGTGTGGCAACACAGAGAATCACCTTCAATATTCTGTAAAGAGAGTCTTTCTTCATCCTCAGTTGAGTCTTTCTTCATCCTCTCTCTCACCCACAAGGTGAGAGAGAACAAAAGAAAATTACTCCAAGGTCAGTCCTAAAACCAGCATATATTTACAGAAATGTTTAACCCAAACTTATTTTAAAATGTAAACCATGCTTTCTCAAGAACAGAATTAAGAAAATATTGTTTAAAAAGAAAATCTAAAAAGAATGTATGAACACATTCAAACTGTTAAGGTTATTCCCATATTGGGAATATCTTGGCATAATATGAGTATTTTTCTACTTGTCAGATAGTGTATCTTCAGGAGAATTCACTTGATAAAAATAAGATCCTAAAGAATGCTACTCCATCTCAAGCCACAGACAGATACTGAGGAGGCAGTAAATATGCTTATAGAGGAATTTAATCTAAAGGCTAACTCCCAGAATTTTAATCTTTTTAAAGACCGTGACTTTTCTCAGTATTTGCAACTGTACCAGTGGATGAATCTACCCAGGAAGTAAATTTTTGATCACCTTGCTGAATAATTTCATTTTGTAAAGACTGCATCCTACTGTTTCACAGAAAATGCTGGTTTAGAATAATATATCTGTAAATGATTCCCCAAATGCAGCATCTCAGTGTTGGGGTACTGTAAATTTTTCACTATTGCTGCAATAACATAGAAATAACTGTGTTATAGAAATGGAATAACATTCTATTGCTTGCTTTTGCTTTATGGACAGCAATTCAGCCACTGCATAGGTTCATTTTGTGACTGTTCAGCACAGTAGGTTAGATGAAGTATTAGCAGTTTAAAATAGACACGTACACTTTCAATTTCAGTGCAGACCAATGATTTTTCAGGGACTAGGAGATGGGGGCTTCGGTCAGTCCCTTGCAAGTTGGTCTCCCTCTCGGCCGGGATGGGGGCATCCATTCCACACAGCCTCCCCCTGCTGCACCGTAGGATCTCACCCACAAGAGCCAGTCCTCCACGAACTTTCTCCAAGGCAAATCTCTTCCCACCGGGCTTCATCTCTGCTCTGGCAGGCAGCAACAAATCACAGTGTCTCTCAGTCCCAGTCCTCCACGGGGCTATAGGCCTCCTCCAGCAAACCTGTTTCATTCATCTCTGTAGGTCGCTTGTGCTGGCAGGGGCTCATCCCACCGTAAGTCACGGCATCTTCTCTATGTCTCCCCCGGCTCCATGCAGCGTGGGGCCGAGCCTCTCCACCGGGCAGGTCGGGTCTCTGCCTCCTCCATGGGTCCTTTCCTCCGGCTACTCCAGGTGCTTCTGCTCGGGCTGCAGGGGCAAACTCGCCTGGGTACCTGGGCGCGCCTGCCCCTCCCCCAGCCTTCCCGGCCTTTTATGTCTGTCAACTGCTTACATTCACAAGCAAATATACATCACAATGCCCTTAATGGGCCAAACTTCGCGGTCTTTCCTGGCACTCCAAGTTCTGGTTGGAGTCTTTGTCTCCTATATGTGATTCCCAGAGGCGCTATAAGCAGGCCTGCAGAAGATTCCAGCAGCCATTTTCTGCCGGACCTGGCCCTCTCAGTAGAACTGCAACATTCCACCCCTCGCCTCTGCGAATCACATATATGAGAATTGTGCTTAAAATCCCCATCCCAACAGAAATCCTCTACAATTATTACACCAACCAGCTCTGTTCAGTCTGTTCTGCCCGTTCCTTCATGTCTCAAAATTCCTCGAGCCATGCCCCACGTTGGGCGCCAAAAAATGTGATGGTTTGAGCCCTGGCCAAAGGCCAGACGCCCACCAAAATCAGTCTGTTACTCCCCTTCTTAGTTGGACAGGGGAGAAAAAAACATAACTGGGCGGCTCAAGAGACAAACTCGTTAATGACGCGGGCAAAACAGACTCAACATAGAGAGCAGAAGAGAAAAGTTATCTAATTTATTACACCACGCTAAAGAGAAAACAGTGAAAAAGAACCAGAGTCAGGAGTGCAACCAACAATCTTGAAACAAATGCAAACCAGGCAAACACTTTCCCCCCACCACTCCCTCCTTAGCAGGCTTTAGTTAGAAGTTTGCTCCCTTCTTCCCTCCTGGTCGCAGCCCAGGAGGGGCAGGGACTGGGGAAAATGGGGGTCTCAGTAACACCTTCCCCCCACCCCTCCATTCTAAAGCAGACTTCCCTTTCAGCCATGATTTTGCTCCCTTCTTCCCCTCTCCTGCTCGCAGCACAGGACATGGGGGCAGGGACTAGGAGATGGGGGCTTCGGTCAGTCCCTTGCAAGTTGGTCTCCCTCTCGGCCGGGATGGGGGCATCCATTCCACACAGCCTCCCCTTGCTGCACCGTAGGATCTCACCCACAAGAGCCAGTCCTCCACGAACTTTCTCCAAGGCAAATCTCTTCCCACCGGGCTTCATCTCTGCTCTGGCAGGCAGCAACAAATCACAGTGTCTCTCAGTCCCAGTCCTCCACGGGGCTATAGGCCTCCTCCAGCAAACCTGTTTCATTCATCTCTGTAGGTCGCTTGTGCTGGCAGGGGCTCATCCCACCGTAAGTCACGGCATCTTCTCTATGTCTCCCCCGGCTCCATGCAGCGTGGGGCCGAGCCTCTCCACCGGGCAGGTCGGGTCTCTGCCTCCTCCATGGGTCCTTTCCTCCGGCTACTCCAGGTGCTTCTGCTCGGGCTGCAGGGGCAAACTCGCCTGGGTACCTGGGCGCGCCTGCCCCTCCCCCAGCCTTCCCGGCCTTTTATGTCTGTCAACTGCTTACATTCACAAGCAAATATACATCACAATGCCCTTAATGGGCCAAACTTCGCGGTCTTTCCTGGCACTCCAAGTTCTGGTTGGAGTCTTTGTCTCCTATATGTGATTCCCAGAGGCGCTATAAGCAGGCCTGCAGAAGATTCCAGCAGCCATTTTCTGCCGGACCTGGCCCTCTCAGTAGAACTGCAACACCTGTCTTGTCTGTTGGCATCATTATGCAATCAAAACAGCACTCTCAACATTAACCTCCTTGGAAGTTATGTTTTGGCTCAAGGACATGTTGAGTGGCTAAACCTTGATCCCATTCCCATTAAAATCAAAGCTTCCTTTGATTTCAGTGGCATAGACAGAGATCTTAGTGAAACAGCAGGGTATGTCTGGTAAATTACAACAATAACAAGTAGGGATATATTTGTGAGACTACAGATGTCTTCTATGCTCTTCTCTGAACGTTTTTAAAGTATATTATTCACCAAATATAACGACCTTACACAGATTAATTGACCCACTGTTTTGTTCGAACAGTAGAATAATTCTTTTCTGAATTATTTGCTCTAAGTATAATTAGATTGCTCACTCATTCAGCAGTATGTATTCATCGCTTCTGTCTGTATTTGATCTACAAACAGAAGTAGTCACTTCACCTTTTATAAGCGTTTCCTTCCTACTGCAAACAAGACCTGAATAATTCACAGTAATTATATTTTTTCTGTACGTGTTGGGGAAGAAGGACTTTGAAATTTTCACAGGTTTCTTGAAGAACTAATAAACTAAAGCTCTTGTTTTTTCAGATTGTGAATATTCACAATTTGCACAGAGATAGTTAGATTTCACTAAATTGTTTCTCTCCACTGAGTTAAGAAACTAACTAACACAGCATGAACTCGACATTGTGCAATCAAATGCCCCATTAAAAAAAAATGAAAAAACCCCTTATAATAATTATTCAGGCTTTTAGGTTTTAAATCTGTTTTCCAGGGAGTATTCGTGCGAGTGAAGTACAATTGTGGTCATGTTTAGTGCCGAAATGGAAAGAACATGAATACAGATGAGCAAGGAAAGAGAAACAAAGAAGTACACTTGTTTCATTTTAAAATAAACAAAAAAAAAGAAGCAAACAAATACATAAATAAGAAGTGGGTTTTTTTAATAACAAATCCTGTTTAGTCAGCTTGGCACTTGCTGTTTACTCCAATGTAATTCTTCTCCTTCTTTCTTTTAAACTTTCAGCTGAGCTGGTGCCCCATCCATGCCATGCTGCTTTCTCTCCCTGCAAGCGTTCCCTTTCTGCTTGCCAGTCACCAGTTAACGCTTGCCACTGGCTGCCTGAAAAAGAGACAAGAAATGTAAATACAGTCTTTGCTGTACACTGGCAGGAAAGCACCTGCGCTCATGTCCTTGCAAACAGGGCCCTTCAGTGCGACCAGTGAGGATGTTTATAGCTGCTGACAATATTATCCTACCTCTGTTCATGGAGAAAGGGACTAATGGGCTCTGCCAATGAATGCTGGATGTGATTGCTGAGCTGCTCTTTATCATCTTTGACAGGTCTTGGAAAACAGGAGAGGTACCTGAAGACTGGAGGATAGCCAATGTCACTTCGGTCTTCAGAAAGGGCAAGAAGGAGAATCCAAGTAACTACAGGCCACTCTCAGCTCTGTCCCTGGAAAGGTGATGGAACAACTTGTTCTGGATGCCATCTCCAAGCAATTGGAAAAGAAGAAGGTCATGAGGAGGAGTCAGCATGGATTCACCAAGGGGACATCATGCTCGACCAATCTCATAGCCTTCTATGATCTCATCACCAGCTGGGTGGATGGAGGGAGAGCAGTGGATGTCATCTACCTTGACTTCAGCAAGGCTTTTGATACTGTCTCCCATCACATCTGGATAGCAAAGCTGAGAGAGCATGGGATAGATGAGTGGACAATGAGGTGGGTTGAGAATTGGCTGTCGGACCGAGCTCAGAGGGTCATGATCAGTGGAGCAGAGTCTGACAGGAGACCTGTAACTAGTGGTGTTCCCCAGGGCTCGGTGTTGGGTCCAGTCCTGTTTAATATCTTCATTGATGACCTTGATGAGGGAATAGCATCGACCCTCAGCAAGTACGCCGATGATACAAAGCTGGGAGGAGTGGCTGACACGCAGGAACACTGCACTGCCATCCAGAGAGACCTGGACAGGCTGGAGAGCTGGGCAGGGAGAAACCTAATGAGGTTCAACAAAAGCAAGTGTTGAGTCTTGCACCTGGGAAGGAACAACCGTTTCTATCAGTACAGGCTGGGGGATGACCTGCTGGAGAAGAGCTCAGTGGAGAAGGACCTGGGGGTCCTGGTGGATGAGAGGTTGGCCATGAGCCAGCAGTGTGCTAAGAGAGCCAATGGGATCCTGGGGTGCATCAGGAGGAGTGTGGCCAGCAGGTCAAAGGAGGTGATCCTCCCCCTCTACTCTGCCCTGATCAGGCCCCACCTGGAGTATTGTATCCAGTTCTGGGCTTCTTGGCATAAAAAGGACAGGGATCTCCTGGAGAGAGTCCAGAGAAGGGCTACAAAAATGATTAAGGGCCTGGAACATCTTCCCTCCAGGACAGGCTGAATGAACTGTGACTGTTCAGCCTTGAGAAAAGACTGAGAGGGGATCTGATTAATATTTATAAATATTTTAAGTGTGGGACACAGGGGGAAATGTCCAGCCCCTTTTCAGTGGTCTGTGGAGACAGGACAAGGGGCAATGGCCTCAAGCTGGAGCACAGAAAGTTCTGCACCAACATGCAGAAGAACTTTCATGTAGTGAGGGTGACAGAGCCCTGGGACAGGCTGTCCAGGAGGGTTGTGGAGTCTCCATCTCTGGAGACATTCAAGACCAATCTGGACGCCTCTCTGTGCGATATGTCCTAGGGAACCTGCTTTGGCAGAGGGTTTGTACTTGATCTCTGGAGGTCCCTTTCAACACATAGCATTCTGTGATTCTGGAATATCTACCAGGTTCATGAACTCCACCTTCGGGTTGGTATGTAGGCTTTCTTTTGGTTTCAAACAAATATGATTCTTTTCCCCAGGCAGCTTAGGTTTTTGAGGATTGGACCCTCAGTAAATGTAAGGTGATTGTAATTATAATATAATGAATGTAATAAATGCTGCTGTAATACAGTGTTAAGTGACAGAAAATTGCCGAGTACTATAGATACATTTTTGCCTTTAATTAGAGAGAAGCAACCATCTCATTTATTCTAGTTAAATCAGAGATGTAATTTTTGAAGTTAGCATCAAAGACCTCATGATTTAACCTTGCCAGGCACACTACTAATAATAATTTTAAGTGTCCTTATATTAAGCAATAATAGTGGCTTTTCATTTTATTACAGGATAATAATTTGGTCTTAGGGTAGGTAAACCAGGAGATGGAAGGCCAAACCAGTGAACTGCAGAGTACCATGATATTATTATTGACCCTCTGATACTGCAACCATCATTGAAACTGATGTTATTGAGCAGGAAATGTGTGTATCTGAAGAGTTTTTAAACAAACATTTTTGAGGCTTAAGAGAGTATAAACTGAGGTTATAGTGCGGACTTCAATATGCAATACTAAATCATCCTGATTTGCTGAAAGAAGCCACTGCTACTGCAATTAGTAGGCACTTGAATGCATAGAATAATTTCCCAAAGTCAGACCATATTTCTAAACTGATAAATTAAGCACTGCTTACTTTATTTTTTTCTGATGATGCCACTATGAGTCTCATGGGAGTAAGAAAAGGAGAATATGGACTTTTTCCTTTTTTTCCGATGGTATATTGAAAAGAATTGCATTATTTATTTGCTTACTCATTAGAAATGGCAAGGGAAATACAAAAAATCACATAATATTGTCTGTCACTTGCTAACCTTGTTCTATGGTATAATATTTGTTCTCCTGGTAAATCTGATTTAAAATTACTCAAGCCATGGAGATTCCATTAAGTAAATCATGTCGCAATGTCAAGATCTCACTCCTCTCCATTAATAATGATGAATTTCCACTTGTTTCCTACTCCATGGCTTTTAGGAAATACCCTTATTCCCACCTTGCCATCACTCTGAAAATATTTACTCTAATGACGTTAGTCTAGCTCTTGCATCTGTCTTTTAATTAAAGCTTTACCCCAAACTACAACTGAAGTAAAAGTTTACCATGAATTGTGATTATTGCCAAGGTCTTAGGGGACTTCCACACTGCAGATGATTAAGAACCTCAAATGTACATTTAACAGCTCTCTTGCTGAAGAGCTTCACAGCACGACACTTGGATGCATTTTCCTTTAGGGTATTCTGATCGCTGTGCAAAACTGAATCATTGCTTTGTACCATTGTGGGTCACAAATGAGCTTCTGTTCACCTCAGCTTGCCTAATCAGATCTGCCATATATGTGTCTCTGTATTCTCTATATTTTCGTAGGTAATCTGGGCCTGTAAAATAACATCAAAGAGTTTTGGTTTGGTTTGGTTTTTAAGTTGGGAGATGGAAGAGAAAAAGGGAGGGATAAAATGCAAAGAAAAATTAAGCTGTGATCTCTGACATGAATGGAATTAACCCATTATATTTCTGTGCAGAAATACACCGTATTTGGTTTATTTTGTACCATAAACATTTTGGAATATATTTTAGTAGCCCATATATTTTAGGAGCCAAACCTACTCCAAGCCCCTACACTTTACTCTTCAGAAACACAGAAACTTTTCCAGAATAAGGCATTCACTTGTAAAATATCACCACTAGATGTTTTCACTTTAATTCTGTGAGTCAATTACAAAAAACGGTCATCCTAATTGTTGGAGAGAATGGAAAATTTCCCCAATTCATGCATTTAGTTTGATCCCTTTTCTCTTCATATTTCAAACTCTTAAGGATCCTTCATTCCATCCTGGAAACAGAATATTCTTTTATAGAGTTGTCCTGGGTTCAGCTAGAATAGAGTTAATTTTCTTTCTAGCAGTGGGTGGAATGCCATGTTTGGGAGTTAGGGTGAGAGCAGTGCTGATAACACACTGATGTTTTAGTTGTCGCCAAGCAGTCAAGGACTTTTCAGTTGTTCATATTTCCCTGCTAATGAGAAGGTGGGGGGCACCTAGCAAGCTGAGAGGGGACACAACCAGGGCAGGTGACCCAAACTAGCCAAAGAGGGTATTCCATGCCAATTATGTCATGCTCAGCGTAAAGGGAGACTGATGGGGGCTGGAGTGCACAGCTACAGGATGCAGGGTTTTGGGGACTGTCTGTTTTCGGGATGGCCATGAGCTATATGGCCTGAGTTGTGCAGTTCAGTAAGAAACTGCATTTGTCTATCACCAGTTTTGTATATTTTGCTATAAAAGTCCTATTATTGTTATTTTTCTCTCTCTCTCTCTGCTGTCCCAGTAAACTATCCTTATCCCAATCTGTGAGGTTTGGTGGGGTTTTGAGGTTCTTTTTCCTCCCCTCCTCTTCCATCCCTCCCCCTAATTACCCACACACACCCTCTTAGAGAGAGCAGCTGCGTGGTGCTCAGCTCTCAGCTGGGGCAAAACCACAAGAGTTCTATTGTTTTCTAAGGAGTAAAGGTGCAGGAATAGTAAAAATTAACTTTCCAGTACTAGGACACTTGCAAATAATGAAGAAACAAAGTCGATTGGATAAGAGAAAAATATTTTCCATAGAAATCTTAATTTCTCAGAAATTCAACCTTAGCTTAGAAATTAAAGCACATATGCTGCATTCCACCCCGCTCAACCAGAAAGGTGCAGATCTTGTTCCTGTCCAAGTGTTGCCATACGCAACAGTTCTCCAGGCTCCACTGATTCTGTTAACTAGATTTCAGTTAAATATAATGACAGCTTAGACATCCATGAACACACTGATTCCTGAAGTAGATGTCTGCATTTTGGAATCTTAATTATAGAATATCCTGAGTTGGAAGGGACCCATAAGGATCATCAAGTCCAACTCCTGGCTCCACACAGGTCCAGCCAAGTCAGAGCATGGGAATGAGTGCATCGTCCAGATGCTTCTTGAACTCAGCCAAACTCAGTGCTGTGACCTCTTCCCTGGGGAGCCTGTTCTAATGCCCAACCACCCTCTCAGTAAAGAACCTCTCCCTAATATCCAGCCTAAACCTCCCCTGTCACATCTTCATACTGTTCCCTCAGGTTCTATCACTTCTCTAAAGAGAAGAGATGGCATCTGTCCCTTCTATCCCCCTTTTCAGGAAGCCATAGACCACGATGAGGTCTCCCTCAGCCTCCTCTTCTCCAGGCTGAATAAATCAATGGACTTCAGGCTCTCCTCATAAGACTTCCCTTCCAGACCCTTCACCATCTTTTATGTCTTTCTTGTACTGTGGTGCCCAAAACTGCATCCAGGAGTCAAGGTGAGCCAGCACCAGTGCAGTGTAGGGTGGGACAATCCCTTCCTTAGAGTGGCTGGCAATGCCATGCTTGATGCATCCCAGGATACAGCTGGTTGGCACTTCTGTCTCCCTAGGCACACTGCTGGCTCATGTTCAACTTGCTGCAGGTCAACCAAGAATTCCAAACCCTCCTCAGCATAGCTGGCCTCCAGCATTTGACCCCCTGTCTGTATGCATAGCCCAGATTGCCCCTTCCCAGGTGCAGAATCCAGCACTTGTCCTTGTTGAACTTCATACTGTTGGTGATTTCCAAACTCTCTAATCTGTCCAGGTCAATCCCAAAATAAATCCCCCGTGGAAGCAAACTCAGTAGAAATAAAGACGTCAATTTTCTTTATTTTTTTATTTCCCTGCACATTCAAATGCTTGTGTGGGTTTCTGTCTTACTTGTAATGTTCCCCTTCCCTCAGTTTTGTTTCCACACCTCTGTATCTTTCTAGGTTTCTCTGCCCATCTGCTTGGTTTCTTCTCTCCCTTGATCTGTCTGTTCAGCTAACCCTTTTAGCTCATAAAGCCAGTAACAGATGCTGGAAATACTAGCTAACCTTCATGGCAAGTGCACCTGATTGCACACTTTTACTAATAACCTGGAGTGCAGTTACCTGCACCAGGAACATTTACCTGCTGCCTCATTCACAAACATACTGTGCATTGAACTCATTTGTGCTGGGAGATCCTGTGCCCACAGGTTTCTGTAGAACTTGTTCGCCATGTAACATGTGCAAAATCATATCCAAAACATTCAGAGAGCATTCTTGCAAGGTGCTTCTCTATAGACATTTATCAATGTTCTTACATTTTTTCATACCCTTTTTTAAAATTTCTTTACCTAGTTTTAAATCCAGAAGGAGTCTTGCCATACTATATATTTCTTCTGAAACAGTGCATAAGGAGCTACATTTCTTTGTGTGGACTGATACTATCTATCCTAGTGAGCATCAGAAACAAGTAAAATACAGTTCTCATGCTATTTATATTCCTTTTAAAAGAAGATACAATATATATTGAATTCCACTCCATTACTTTGAAGGCAGTGAGTCTATGAAGTCTGCACTGGTGAACGGGTAAATTAGAAAATCAGAACGCAACTTTTTTGTCTCATACTACATTAAATGAACTTGAGGAGGATTGAAAAGCGAAAATAGCGAGAATGGCTGAAATAATGGGATCTAGTTCTGCCATACAAATTCTCAGGTGGCATTGCAGGGGATTATTTTTTTTTATTTTAAACTACAAGCCTCATTAATTTTCTTTTGGTAGTAAAATGCAACTCACAAACACATGGAAGAAAATGTCAGGTTTTTTAATCAAAATCACTTAACTGATTTGGAAGCTGAAATTGCATTTTAAATCAGTAGGAATGACTCTTAAATTTTCACACAGCTCAGACACCTTTGACAACATTATGTAAAATTCCTGTTTGGAAGGGAAGCAAGGATGAATTGCCAGGACAGAAAAGTAATGTGAAGCTTGAAAGTAATCTCTGCTAAAGCTGTCCACACAGTACATTGAGTGAGTTCTAGTCTAACAGACGGCGTTCTGTGAGATCCTGTTTCTTTGGACACATGTTCCAAATATAGTGAATAATTTAATATAATAATAATTCAATACTATACTATGAACTGAATGCTCTAATATAATAGCAATTGCATAATCCAAATTTTTATTAAAATATGCTATCATAGTGTCAATGCTCTTTCTGTGTGCAGTGAGAGAGGGCATAAGTTGTTGCTAGTGTTCCCCTCACCTGCTGCTGAGGAAAAACTCAGCCACAATCTGCCAGAGACACAATGAAGTAACAATTATTTCTTGCAGAAGTAAATGAACTTTTTCTTGCTCAGCTAACATTAACAAAGCAGAATATATCTAAGAGTGTGAGATGATAATAATTGTCTTATATTCAAATACCTGCATAGACAATCAGGTTAAATTCATCAATGCCATGATCTAGTTACACTTGTACTGTGACAGTTTGTTTTTTTTAGTTTGGTCTCCTTCAGATTATCTTTTCTGCATACTTATTCTTATTAATCTTACCTCATAACAGCATACATCTTGCTTTTGTTGAAATGCTTCTTGGCACTGTATCTGAGATTTCCACGTTTGTTTTTGAACACTAGAAGTGGCCAAAATTGATTTTTATACAAGCAAAATACTGTTTGACTTCAGGTTGAAACTGTTCCATAATTTTTTCTAGAGAAATATTTTGAAGGCTAAGTTTAGAGAAGAACCATAGAAAAGGGTGCTGTCAGCAGCCTGTATTCACTACCTCAGCAGTGAGCTGGTTAGAAAGACTTGCACTAAATTTTACCCTCTGCATGAGCAGAGAAAAAAAAAAAATTGTAGAGACTGCAATAGTGCAAATGGAAAGGATAGTAAGTGGTCCAGGCCTAGAAATGAGAGAGCTTGATGTATAGAAATTCAGATGGAAAAAAAACCCACAGAAGGCAACAGAGAAATTCACATGGAAAAACCAAACAAAAGGCAACAAATCCAAGTTCACAGCCTGTGCTTGATATAGGTCCATAATTTGAACTCGTATACTTTACTTCTTGCATGAATGTCTTAATCACTGTCTAGATATTCTGAGACAGAACTTTTGAAGTCCCTGTTTTCAAGTTTCCTCTGCATGTAAAAATACTTCAATAGTCATTATGTTGGATTGCATAAATTATTCCATCCTGGCTGTTGGGCCGTTTACCTCAGTGATGGATTCCAGCTGACACACTATCAAATATCTAACAATTTTTCCAAAGCGTGACAGATTCTGTAGGGTGACTGAAAGCACTTCCCCAGGATGTCCCTACAACATAGAAATCTAGAGCATTCTCTCAGGAGAGTAATTTTCTCACTCTCCCTCTTTTGTTTTTCTCACTAATATCTTTAGATGAGTTTTGTGTCAGATAGAACTTTTCTGAAACAAAAAAATACTTTGATTCATTTTTGCAATGCAGAGAATAATAAGTGTTTTTAAATGTTGGTTAAACATATCTGGTTTATTTTCTTTGTGCAGGGACTTGCACAGCCATGCCCACAACCCTGGTATGCTAGCTCCCATCCCCAAGGGCTCATGGTGCAAATAAAAATCAGTGGGGAAAAAGCAGAGAGAAGTATTCAATAGAAAAGATGTCTTCACAGCAGAGAGTTCATTTCAAACAGAAAATATGAACAGTCAATAAACATGTTAGACTAATCAATTGCTTTGGTTGAAGTAAGATTTTAGAAATGTGTAGCATTTTCCTGAATTAATAAATGTTTTAACAGTTTGAAAAGCCTTAGTTTATAAAGGATTTGCACATTATCTGCAGCTACAGCAACTTTATGTATGCATGAACTTAATGAACCAACCAACAAAAACAAAGAAGTAAGATTATTAATGAGACATTTGCTCAAGGCAGGCTAAATGAGTTGCTTCTGAGAACATCAGAGTGAGTCCTCTAATGGTAAGCAGGGAGGCACAGCTGCTGAATTGTTTTGTACAAAGAGAGCGGTCAGTGGATTTATTTCTGGGCGACAAAAAAAAATGGATTTGGTTGGACTTTGGCTATAAATCTTTAAGTACATTTTTTATCTCCTGTCTTTTTACTTTCTTTTTTATGCCCTTTTTCTTCCTCTTTCCTTAATTATTCCTATAATTTTTTTCTTGTGTCGTCCCCCTCCCCCCAAATTTGTTTTATTCACTTTTTCTGAAATGTTTGAACTTACTTCTTAAGAGCTACTGGGCTACTGTAATCAGAACTGAGCTTGATATCCTTCTGAAACATAGCTATCATTTTGAGACACTTTTTTTCTGGTATTGGGCTTTGTTTCTACTGTGCTTATGGGGACATTAGTCCTCTAACTGAAGTGAACTTTCCTTTCTCAGAGATAAGCAGGAAAAGACCAACATTTAACTTTGGGGTTGAGGTGTTTCAAAACAAGTTTTATCTTCTATGAGCCCCATTTTTTTTTTCACAAGGCCTGAGTGATTGTGATCTTCTTGTTTTTTGAAGCCTACCAACAATCTTTCATGCTTGGTCTACAGAGGTCTCATGTCACTAATTAGATTTAAAGTAATAGTTTGCTCTCTTTCTCAGTCATTGTCTTATAGAACAGTACAATCTTTCAGTACCTTACAAACAATCTTATAGTACAACATAAATAGATTATAAATGAAGTATGCACCATGCCTAGAGCCTGGAACAGACTATTCTTCATTACAGGTCAAAATTATTCACACAAAATGCAAAATTTTTACTTTTCATTTTGTTCCAGCCTGGAATCAGAATTACTCACGTATACATTTTCACTGAACAAAATCATTGAAAAAACTCCTGAGGGAATATTTTCCTTAGTTTCCTAGCTCAGTTAGTGAATTATATAGGTCTGTAAACCTTACAATAGAAAATAAACTTATCAAATCCCCTATATGCTTTATCTGAAGTGGATATTTAGAAATTAGACTCTGTAAAGGCTCCTTAAATGGTATCTGTGATAATCATGTCTAGATTATTTTCAGCATCTAAAAAGGGTTATGTATCAATGAAAGACTATTTCTCAAACAGATGCTTTCCAGAAGAGAAATATAAAGTGGCAAGAGAACAGGAACTCCAAAAGACGGAATAAAGGTGCATACTTTATGCATATGTGTATAGCAAATTATGTTAAGAAGAAAAGTCACAATGAAATTCACACAAACAATATTTCCAGAATCAGTAGCTGACTAGAAACTCCAAATTTACTGCAGAATGTGCATTCTTTCAGAATGTTATATAAATATAAGCAAACAGGAGAATCATCACAAGAGCTTAGTTGCACATAGTAGAAGTATAAGCCCATTTTGCTACATGACATGCTTGATCTCCTTCTGATTGTGAGCAAAGTACAGAACAAATATTGCCATGAAACCAAAATCCATAACTGTTTCAAGCCCAGAGAAAAAAATACATTTGTTTTCATATGACAGAACTATATGAGCTTGAAAGAAATCATAATAGGTATACTACTGAACTGTTACTCCAGGAACTTTCTCCTAGCATTTTTGGTCACTGAGTGAAGCTCACTGGTTAAGTTCTGCAGTCTCTTTATAGGTGGGTTAAATAGGTGGTTTCACAGCTGCCATTTATGGGAGTTTCTTTAAGGCAATAAGCTTTTGTTTTTTCCACCACTCTTATCTCTTTACTATGTTTTCCACTCTGCTGAAGCCTGGCTACTCAGAACAAGGTCTGGCTTTCTACTTCACTGTTCCATCAACTCAACAGTATATCTCTCTGTAATACAATTCCACCTGTGATTTACATCACCAGAACTAAAACTTAACAGTCCATGAAATTTATTGCATATTGTTTGATTCATTTGTATTGAGCCATACACAACACAAGCTAAATTGTAAATTTATTTCATATTGTTTTCAGAGTGAATGATTGGTCATAGTTCACATGCAAATCTGGAGCTGCAGTGAGAATTTTAACTGCTTCATAAAAGTTAATGTCAGAGGTTTTCTGATGACTGCACCCATCTTCTTTAATGGACTTATTTATTTATTTTTCTAGCACAAGCTTGATGCAAGTAGTTTTTTCTTACACATTTTCTGTAGCCCTAGTACAGCGGCTTATTTTTAGAAATCTTACCCTTCTTCTGCTAATTAGCATGAGGAACTGATAACAAACCCAAAATATTTCCTTTCCCTTAATAACTTTTAAGTTTTGTGCTCACTTTTCTGCCCTGTTTAAAACCTTATGCAATTCAGGAGCGTGTTTCTTGATGCATATTTTCCCCTTTTGTCTTATTTGAAATTATACACACTACTCAAGTCCAACTGTCTCAGTCAAAATGCTGGGGTGTTCTTAGAAATGTGTATGCATGTGTCAGACGGGAAAGCAAGGAAAACATGGAATAAGAGGAACAAGAGAGAAAATAATCAAAAGAGAAGTTATTTAGGGTTTTTTAATTGAAACCTACCAAGACAAAAGGCATTGTTTGCTGAAGTAATATGTTGGAAAAGAGCTTTGAGATCATTGAGTCCAACCATACCTTTTCTCTACTAAACCACATGCATTTGCCACAACTCTTTGGGCCTGGCCACCCAGACGGTTTTTTACCCAGCAGAGAGTGCTCCTGTCCAGGCCAGTGGTAGCCAATTTCTCAATCAGAATGCTGTGAGAAACAGTGTCAAAGGCTTTGCTGAAGTCAAGGTACACTACATCCACAGCCTTTCCCTCATCCGCTAAATGAGTCACCTTGTCATAGAAAGCAATCAGGTTAGTTTGACAGACCTGCCTTCGGTAAATCCATGTTGACTGGGCCTGATCACTTGATTGCCATGCATGTGCTGAATGATAGCACTCCAGATGACCCTTCCCATGAATTTCCCCAGCACTGAGGTCAGACTGACGAGCCTGTAGTTACCTAGATCCTCCCTCTGACTCTTCTTATAAATGGGTGCAACATCTGCCAGCTTTCAGTCGAGTGGAACTTTCTCAATCAGAATGCTGTGAGAAACAGTGTCAAAGGCTTTGCTGAAGTCAAGGTACACTACATCCACAGCCTTTCCCTCATCCGCTAAATGAGTCACCTTGTCATAGAAAGCAATCAGGTTAGTTTGACAGACCTGCCTTCGGTAAATCCATGTTGACTGGGCCTGATCACTTGATTGCCATGCATGTGCTGAATGATAGCACTCCAGATGACCCTTCCCATGAATTTCCCCAGCACTGAGGTCAGACTGACAGGTCTGTAGTTACCTAGATCCTCCCTCTGACTCTTCTTATAAATGGGTGCAACATCTGCCAGCTTTCAGTCGAGTGGAACTTCCCTAGTCAGCCAGGACTGCTGGTAGATGATGGAAAAGGGTTTGGCAAGTATGTCCACCAGCTCCTTCAATACCCTTGGGTGGAACCCATCCAGCCCCATAGACTTATGAATGTCTAATTGGCCCAGCAGGTCTCCAACCATTTCCTCCTGGATCATGGGAATTTTTGTTCTGCTCTCCCTCTCTGTCTTCTGGCTTATGAGGCCTATATCCAGTCCTTTCATCTCAACATAGGTGGGTTGAACTTGTTCAGTCTTTCTCAGTCATTTGAACTGATATGAAAGAACAAAGGGAGAAAAAATCTTGAAGATACTTGAATGAATGCAAACATCATCCCTCAGGCAGTTACTGCTGTATTAAGACTGGAAACATGAAGAAGAAAGGGCCTGGCCTGAGGAGAAGGAATTAGTGGAGCTGGGCTGAGCTTTTCCTCCCCACAGATTCTTCACAGCCCTGGGACTGTCACTTAGGGCAAGATATACAAAGTCTATTTTGATGCCTCAAAAGAGAATTCTGTGTAATTTTTTTAATGTCTAACCACGAGGAACAGCTTATTCATCCACAGTCCTCGTTCCCTGGCTGCTGCAACTGAGAAGTAGAAGCCCCAAATCTCCCTAGGTCTTAAGATCCCTAGGAGTGATACTCTGGAGAGATTTATAACTAATCCATAAATAAAATCTGTAACAATTCATATGCAGAATGGAGAGAAGGCTGAATTTTGCCCAAAGACCAAGTGGTTTCAGTTGTGTGCTCTCAGCATGCTGTCGGCTCCTCCTTAACACCACAAAGAGACAGCATGGGTATTTTCATTCCAAAATATCACTATGAAACATCTTCTGTCCAACAGGTTTTGTTAAATATTATATAAATAAGACACAGAACCCTGAGGCTACAGGGGCCCCTGAACAAGAATGCTAACCATATATACTTCTCAAAAATGGTAGTTATGGTTCTGGAAGAAAATCAAATAAGTTGAATTTCTTACCTGTTTTCAGAATATTTGCTAAAGGCCAGGAAAAGAGTGTTGTACTACCTGTAGTTCAAATAGTTCAGAACATAATGGTCACAAAAGGTATTTTTCTACTGTGCTAAGTCCTAACTGGTAAGATTGTTAACTTAAAGGTTTGTCAAAATGATGCAGGAAGCAAAATAGACAGATTAGGTTACAGCAAACCATTGCATACTTATGTTACTATCAGAAAGGTAACATCAGATTTGTTACTGAACAGAAAGTGTTTCAAATTACTCTCCTTTTCTATACATCTCTTTGCACAAGGATAGGTGTTTGGCATGAGTGTTGAACCTTCTTTTTAAATTAAGCTGTGAATGTCACTAGACTACCTACCAGCTTCCTTTCTTTATATTGATAAAAAAGCAGGATAAACAAGAGATTGTGATGTTTCGTAATTTGAAATATTTTTTTTCTGATATTAACAAGATAGTTTAGCAATATCAAGTGACTGTGTGACTAATTTACAACTTCTCAATGTTTTAACGCATTTATTGCAGGAAGTGGGAGGACTGAGCAATACTAAAGCTATTTCTTCTCTGTGAGGTACAGTGGAATTTTAACTAATCTCACTATTTTTCAGCACAATCACTAAAATAAATGTGTGATTTATAATCACATTTTTACTTAACTCAGCACTTGAAATAACACATCATTTCTCAGGAGAACCATTCACCAACCATGATGAATATGTAGAAACTTCTTAATCTTTGCCTTCTGAATAAATTTTTTTTCATTTTTAATTCTTCAAACTCCAAGTCCAGTCTCTGTGAAGGATGGTAAAGCTTTGCATCTTACAAGTATCAAGACATGAAATGCATGTTAAGCCTGTTAATAGCTTAATTTGCTACAGGTAGAGACTTTGAAAGGTCATTGCACTAAGTAGATATGATTATCCTGTAAGCACAATTTAGGTAAAATAATAATAATAAATAATAATAGTAACTAAAATTAATACTGTAATAGTTGAATCATTTGATTTCCAAGGGCTCAAATAAGTTATATATGAAATCCCACTGATGTTGGGACAAACAAAAAGATGTCAACCCAGTGGTCAGGCTCATGTCTGACCCTGTTTACATAGCTTTGTGCTTCATTTCCAACATTTGCCAGATTTGTGGCTAACCATTGTAATCTAACACAACTGGTTGGTGCTGTAGCTTTCTAGACTAGAACTGACTAAGCCATATTTACCTACCTCAAAGATGTATGAGGTAGGTTCATCAAATGTAAATACTTTTGGGTCATTAGGTTAGATGTGATTATACATGGGGTTTTGGTACAAGCATCGTTAAGGAATACCTGGAAATTTCATCAAAAACGATCCTCATTACAATAATGTTTATTTTATACTTAATGATCAGAAATTTTGAAAAGGGAAGGAAAATTCTAGATTGAGATTCCCTTCTACTACTCAATGCCCCTGTAGGAACAAGAAGTACGTTGCAGGATATTTCTAAGTGCTTTGGGTTTGCTCTGTGATGCTATTTTATTACCCTATTTTTTTATTATTCCTCAATCTAAGTGGTAAACAGTCAATGGATATCACAAAAGGGCTTCCTTATGTATAAAGTTTCAAGAGATTCTCAAGTCATATTCACAAAAATGTACTAAGTAACACCTTTTTTGAGAAAAAAAAAGATAAGACCAAGACTCTGTGGAAGCCTTAGACCAATAAACAGTCAACAAACATCACAAAAGTCTCTCTGTAGAACATCTAGAATGGGCAAGTGTTTCAAGTGTTATCTACTTCCTCTTCTTTTTTTTCCCAATGCGGATAGGTTTTCCAAACAGCAAATATGTGGATATTTTCCACAAGACAGAACATCTAGAGAAACATAAGAATCCTGAAAAAAGATAAGACCAAGACTCTGTGGAAGCCTTAGACCAATAAACAGTCAACAAACATCACAAAAGTCTCTCTGTAGAACATCTAGAATGGGCAAGTGTTTCAAGTGTTATCTACTTCCTCTTCTTTTTTTTCCCAATGTGGATAGGTTTTCCAAACAGCAAATATGTGGATATTTTCCACAAGACAGAACATCTAGAGAAACATAAGAATCCTGATGAAGTTCTGGTCCCCAAGTTTTCTTTTAAAAAGAGTGTTCTCTTAAAAAACAGTGGGAAATATGCTACCCCACAGTTTGATATTAAAAAGGAGACTATATAAAACATAGCAAAGACAGAACTACTCCTTTAGCTTTTTTAACTATTTAAAAATCTGTACAATTCATTTCCCAATTATTTCTTGCCTATTACTTTTATTTTTTAAAATAGTTTGACTTGAAAATATTCTAGAAAACTAAAAAGTGTCTAATGAGATTTTTTCCCTGGCTTTTTTTCTTCATCACAGACCAAAAAAAGTTTGCCAGGTTTATTTAGCGCCTTCATTGTCTTTTTCTCATAATTAAGATCTATCAGCATTTAAGAAGACTAGAATGCTTTGGGAAAATTGTACAACTCCCCAAAATAGTACTATGTACTTTTAAATTCCTATAAAAGTACCCACCTACTTCAATACACTATTTCACTTATTTCCTCATAATATGCAATTTATACCTTACAGAAAAAAAGTATTTGATAGATCATTCCAGACCAGCAATATAATTTTAATTTACAAATGAGTTTTTCTGAGTAATAAAAACGGTCATCTACTGACAATTTATACAGAAACCCTAGGTAACTATATTTTTTGTCACAGCATATGAAAGCCTTTTCAGTATTTTGTTAAATGTCTTTGAATATAAAGATTTTAATAATAACACACTCTTATAATTCTTGATTATTTGGCAATACATAGAACTTCAGAGACTTAGCTATATTTTGACATTTTTGGGGGGGGTAACAGAGACTAGAAATCAGCATGGTACCAATAAGGAAAATATTTAATTTAAAATTATTGATATCTAAAGGGATCATGCATGTTCCTGAAACAAGTGGATTGAGAAAACAAAATTCTTACACAGTTTTTCCCAAAGCTCATACACAAAATCAAATTGGCAACTAATGCTCACAGTATTATTCACTGCAAATTACCATTATTACTTTATTTCAAGTAATGAAAGCAGATTAATATATTTAAGTAAACAGAAACTCATTTACTGTTGTTATCATGGAATAAAAGTTTAAGACAAAAGAGCTAATAAATCAAATAATTGTGATAGTCTGCTATGTCTCATATGAAAACTACATTTTGATCTCTAACAGAAGACAGAGCTGTGTTTAAAAAGCCTCCTTTCCCAATTTCTTTGTTTTGTTGTTTGGGTATTCAGAGAGATGAATGCTGTATGTCTAATAATGTTATTACAAATAAATATTATAAATATTATAAATTTTTTTAATACTTTACTATTCCTTTCCAGAAAATAATTTAGAAATGCTGATAAAATTAATGTTCACAAACATGTAGATCTGAGACATGAAACATCCTACTGAGAGAAAAGGTACTGGGGAAGCAGTAGACCTGCAATACAAGGCAGTTAAGGGTAAGAAGATATATCTTAATAAAACCAGTAATGTTATTTAAGAATCTTTAAAGAAAAGGAGCAGCAAATACCTATAATCCTATATTTTTGCAGAGTAACTGAAGCCTATGAACAAGAGGCATCTCTGCACCCTAAATAAGTCAAAAGTTTAGTGATTCCAGCTGAGGTGAAAGAGAGTACATGTTGCTCTGCCTGCTATATAGAGTGGAGGAAGCGGCTAAGACCATTTTAGTGGACAAAAGATTCAATTTTAACTGCAAAGTTACACCAGCCAAATATAAAGAGGTAACTTCAATCCTGGACCACTGTGGACACAATTATCTGCAGGAATATATTATTTCCTGTTTCTAAAAACTATACAAGGGGGGAAAAATCCACATTTGGACAAGGAAACAAATGAGATACATACAGAAATACAGAATAACTAGGTTGGAAAAGAACTCTGATATCATCAAGTCCAACCATACCTGTCCTCTACTAAGCCATATCCCTAAGCAATTAAACCATATCCCTGAGCAATACATACATACATACATACATACATATGTACATACACAGAGAGATGCTGAAAATTGCTGATTTTGCCTTCAACTCCATATTTGTACCTCTTTATTATTGCTACCCTAATATTCCTGATCTGTATTTATTATTTGTCAGTCAAATAATAGATAACAGAAATAGAAAAACTAGTATTTCTTTCAGACTACTTTCACAAGGCTGTACTATAACTCAAATGGTGCAGTATTTGCAGCTGAAGTCAATACTTCCCACAAAATTCCCAGCATTTACAACCAGAAAGGCATCATTTTTCAGGCAGGCAGAGGACAAAATGAAATACAAACCCTTCACAAAACAATACCTCCAGCAAATTCATAAGTTTTGTTGTTCTCTTTTTGTGAACATCTTTGCAATGTACAGTTATTCCCTAGCCATTTCTACAGAATTGATTGATTTTTTTTTTTGCCAGAATACTTTGGGTTTTGACCTCCTCAAGATCTGAATCTGCCCAAGATACACTTCAAGCAGTATTGTGAGCCCATTCATTTTTTAAGTTCATACAAACATACACACTTTTCATGCCTTGTTCGTTGTGTGCACACTTCTTAAAAACTACTTGGAAAGTGATTGTTCATTAAAAAATGTTATCTCTAGAAACAAATTTAAATCATCTGAAGGCTGAGTTAACACTAAGATCTGTGGAACTTGTGGATTTGTTTATTTAGAGGAACAATTATCTTGATTTGTAACATCAGCTTCCAAAATACTTTGTTATTCCTTTAAATTCTTCTCCATTTTAAATACGCTTCATGCAGCCATGACAGCCCTAATGAATACTTATATTTTCAAGACTGAACGCCCATTCTGTTTCATGATGCAGTTTAGTATTTTATCCTCTTTGTTATTCAAATGAACTTCTGATAAGTGATGAATGTGAGCGAGCATTTAGTTTTAATTAATTGCATGGGGTAATCAGATATGGCCAAATGACTGCGTGGTGTCTGCAAAGCTTTATTTTTATAAACATTTATTTATTTATTTTAAATTTTCAGACTTACATATGCATACAATACACAGAAGATGGCTCGATTCAAATATGAAATTGTGGTAATAAAGATCTCAGTAATGACCTGGTATGGAAAACGAGGTGTTTATTAATCCATAACATCCATGGTGGTGGGATTTTTTTACTTCAGAATGCAACATACTGAAGACAGCTTAAAAACTAATATAGAAAATTGACACAGATCTACTCTCATTCATTACATTCTATAGGAATTCTTCACATATTTAATTAGATTTGCTTTTGGCAATGCCTGTGATGTGTATCTAAAACGTTAAATGAAACGCTGCCATCAAGCTTCATTAACAGGATACCAGTGCTTTACCTGATGCATTTTCATGTTCACATTTCGGCTCCAGATTAGATTGAATTCCTGTATAAACAGGTTCAGCTTAATTTTCCTCAGCAGAATTGTACCCAATAACATCATCTTTGAATGTGACCTGTTTGCCATAGGAGATTGGATACTATAATAAAGTTGAAGTACAATTTTCACAAAATAAGCTTTGTAATGAATGCTTTGAGATACTAATTCTTGTTTATAACTAATCCTCAACATTTGATCTAAATGTAAAGAGACAGGATTGTTGATAGAGTGTTTGAAGCTCCATGAGAGAAGCAATTTGTCTCATGGCACTGAACAGTATGAAATAGTAATAACAAGATCTCTCAGTACCATTTCACTATACGCTAATCAAAGTACAAAGATTAGGAAATAAAAGTGTGTTTAAAACTCTGAACTATATGTGGGATTACAAAGAGACCTGATGAATGAAGGGATAATAGGAATAGAAAATGAGGAAACTTGAAAAGAACTGAAAAATACATAGATGTGAAATACAGTAAAATCAATTAAAAAGATGTAACCCAAAGAAGAATAAGCTTTTCAGTGATAACATTCAAAGTTTAGCTGAGATGGAAGTGTCCTGAGTTGGATAGTGGCAGAGTTAGAATATATTGCTTTTATCTTAGCTGGTTCAAAAAATGTGAGGAATGTTTCATTTGGCTTCAAAGATAAAATGTCTCAATAGAACAGCTTATAAATGCAGCCTTGTAATTAATGTGGACTGATACCAAGCTATAGGATTATAGATTTACTTATTTCCGATTTCCTCTATTCCTCCTTCTATCCTACAGAAAGACAGAAAGAGTCTCCATAAGCAGTACCTAAAAATGCCCTCTGGAAAGACTTTGTCCATTTAAAAGACAGGAAAGTTCTTACTTGGGGATCTGATGCCACTTGAGCTGATGAATTGGTATTTTACAAGTGTGTCTAATACCATGAGGAGGGCACACAGGAAATACGATCATAGAATGTATAACGTTGCAAGAGACATTTAGAGGTCATTTAGTCCAATTCCCCCTGCAGTAAGCAGGGACATCTTCACTAGATCAGGTCACTCAGAGCCTCATCAAGCCTGACCTTGAATATCTCCAGGGATGGGGCCTCCACTACCTTTCTGGGCAACCTGTTCCAGTGATCTACTGCCCTCGTATTGAAGAATTTTTTCCTAATATCCAACCTAAATCTCCCCTTTTCTAGTTTAAAACCATAACCCCTTGTCCTATTGCTACATGCCCTTTTGAACAGTTCTTCCCCAGCATTCTTATAGGCACCTTTCAGGTACTGGAAGGCTGTTATAATGACCCACTGAAGCCTTCTCTTCTCCAAGCTTCAACAAGCCCAACTCTCTCAGCCTGTCTGCATAGGAGAGGGATCCAGGCCTTTGATCATTTTTGTGGCCCTTCTCTGGACACGCTCCAACAGGTTCATGTCCTTCTTGTGTTGAGGGCTCCAAAGCTGGACACAGTACTCCAGGTGAGGTCTCACCAGAGCAGAATAGAGGG
Source organism: Hypotaenidia okinawae (assembly GCA_027925045.1). Lineage (NCBI taxonomy): Eukaryota > Metazoa > Chordata > Aves > Gruiformes > Rallidae > Hypotaenidia > Hypotaenidia okinawae. The sequence continues at coordinate 134,057,777 of BSDF01000002.1, read as the reverse complement.
GCAGAATCACCTCTCTTGATCTGCTGGCCACACTTCTTTTGATGCAGCCCAGGATGCAGTTGGCTTTCTGGGCTGCAGATGCAAATTGGTGGCTCATGTCCAGCTTTTCATCCACAAGTACTCCCAAGTTCCTTTCCTCAGGACTGTTTTCAAGCACATTGTCTCCTAACCTGTGTGGATAATGGGGATTGTCCCAACCCAGGTGCAGGACCCTGCACTTGGCTTTGTCAAACCTGATGAGGTTCACGTGGGTCCACTTCTCCATCCTGTCCAGGTCCCTCTGGATGGCATCCTGTCCCTCTGGTACATTAGCCAATTTCAGCACGCATCTTGGTGTCATCAGCATATCTGCTGAGGGTGCTCTCAATCCCACTGTCAATATCATTAATAAAGATATTAAACAACACCAGTCCCAGCACAGACCCTTGAGGAACTCACTTGTTACCATCCTGCATGTGGACTTGGAGCCATTAACCAACCCCTTCTGGATGCAACCATTCAACCAATTCCTTATCCCTGAGCAGTCCACCCTGTACTTTTCCCAGGATACCTATCTGTACAGTTCCATCTTGCCTTTTAGTTTGACTCAGCCATGCTGGTCTTTTGCCTTCCTTGCCTGACTTCCAGGTTATGCCTTATTTCCACAGCTAGCCGGTACTCTTGTGCCAGAAGCAGGTAAAAACCCCTCCTATTTGAGGTTAAAGCTAACTACAGGTGATGGTCACTTTGGGGGATAATAGGCATCTCTTCACAGTGGAATTTTAGCATTCCTATTATAATTAACTTTTATCATATGTGTTTGTCGGGATGGATAATTTAGAATTCAGAATATAAATAATGGGGATCTCCTTGAAGTTGTTTCTCAACTGGCTTACCCATTCATATTTAGCTCATCTCATTATGTGCTATTTGGAGGTCATAAGAACTGAGCTGGTTTCATCTTTAAATAACAAATGCACACATGAGCTGCAAATATGTCCTCCAGGGCTTATATCATTGTCCTTCCTGCCAGCAGAGAATTAAAAGCTGTAAGCTAGAAAAAAGAAATATTTTTCTCCTTTTTTTTTTTCCCCCCACAGCACTGCATCTTTAGAGGTTCACTGCTGAAAAAACAATACAAGCAAGTTTGCCTTTGATGACAGGAAAGGCAATATTTTTATTGCCCAAAACTGTAAATCTGCTATCAACACTCACAATTAAACTGAAATTTCAAAAATATTTGCAAATAATAATAAACTATAGAATTGTTTGGAAGTTTTGCATGAGGACAAAGCGTGTTTGAAATTAATAGCATTCAACCCCTTCTCTGAGCAAAAATGAGCAAGAGCAAAAAGATTTACTTGAAAAAGATGATTTGACATTAAATAATTCTGTACAATTCCTAGGTAAACTGCATAGTGAAAACAATAGGGTATGTACTGTGCAATGCATCTACAAGGGTAAATCATTATGGATGGTCATTTTATGTCCAGAGACTGTTGCTTCATAAAACATTTGAAAAGTTATGGGTTTATTTTTATTTAGAGTGTACACAATGTTTTTCTCAAGTGCATTAACTGAACAATGAAATCTTTTTTAACTGAAAGCAAGTGAGAAAACACAATTATACCTAGACTGAATTCCACAGTAGGATGTTAAATGATTGATGTTGAGTAATTCAGCTACAGAACAAGATGTGTTGTCAGAGTTGGCCATAGCACCTCTTTTCATTTCCCTGTAAGGCAAGCCTGTTATTTAAGGAAATAAACAGACAAGGGAACAGTGAGGTTATACACCTCAATTAATAGTATCTTGCAGGTCCTTTGGCTCTTTGTGTTGCATGCTTTTAGCTTGCAGAAGTTTCTACTTTGTAAGGAAGAAGAAACATTTATAATTGCAAGGCATGAGAAAAGACGTTTTTGTTAATATTGTGTTTCTCTACTGTTGCTCTGAATAGTTTTCTGAGACATGTACCTAACAAGTACAAAAAATATTAAATGCTACAGGCTATCATAATATCAATAACCATCATCAGAGTATTTGGCAATTGATCTTTATGTCTGGAACTTACTTTGACTTCATTGTTCTGAAATTTTAATATCTTTCAGATTTTTACAAGAGGTGTACCTCAAGGGTTCATGGCTGGGACAAATACTGTTCAATATCTTTATCAATTACATAATGGGACCGAGTGCACTCTCAGCAAGTTTCTGGATGACACTAAGCTGTGTGGTGTAGCTGACATGCTTAAGGGAAGCGATGCCATCCAGAGGGACCTTGACAGGCTGGAGAAGCTGACCCTTACAAGTCTCATGAAGTTAAAAAAGACCAAATGCAGGGTCCTATACCTGGGTTGAGCAATCCCTGGTACGAATAGACTGTGGGATGGATTGATTGATACCTGCCTTTCAGAGAAGGACTTGGGGATACTGAGGAATGAAATACTGGATAAGAACCAGCAATGTGTGTTCACAGCCCAGAAAACAAATCATATTCTGGGCTGCACCAAGTGTGACCACTAGGTGAAGGGAGGTGATTCTCCCCCTCTTCTCCTCTCTGGTGAAACCCCTCATGGAATGCTGTGTTCAGCTCTGGAGCCCTCAGCACAAGAAAGACATGGACCTATTAGAGTGGGTTCAGGAGAGGGCCACAGAAATAACCAGAAGGCTGTAACACCCTCTGATCAGAAAGGCTGAGAGAGTTGGAGAAGAGGAGGCTCTGAGGAGACCTTACTACAGCCTTTTAATGATTAAAGGAGGCTGTGGTAGTTTGACCGTGGGTTGGAATAGATGTTCTTTAAAGGTCCCTTCCAACCAGAACCTTCCTATTACCCTATGATTCTGTGAATAAGTACCTCTGCAGCTGGGTCTGATGGAGTTTCCCAGGTAACAAAAGATTATGTAAAATACTAGTTAGAGATATTGATAGAAGATATCTTAGTAGCTTATTAGACTAAACTTTGCAATCTCCAAGTATGAATTGACTTTTGTCTCAGTCAAAGGAGACTTCATTATAACTATACCATATCAGATATTTATATAAGCCATGCAGTTTCTCAGATTAAAAGTTGAAACTATTACAGCATGCAAATGTCAGACCTAAAAATATATCATGAAATGGTTTCTCCAAATAAGTAAAGACTGGTTTCATGCCTAAAACTGATATATTGAAACGAGTTGTATTACTAACAAAGCAAAAACTAATGTCAACTAGGATCAGAATCTTAATATAAATGCTGAAGAATGAGGAAGAGAGTATTTAAATGTCCACTTGACACTTTCATGCACCATTAGCCATTTATTCCTTTCTATGAGAAACCTTAGTCATATTTTTTTCTTCAGTTACTCCAACACAGTTCCTCTGAAGTAAATGCATTCCTACAGATGCAACTCAGATGAGAGTTATGGAATGATGTAAATCAAAATATGCATCACCCTACTGAGATCACCATGCTGAGATCATCAGAGATATATTGGACAGCAGCATTAAACAAGATTTCAATTTTAAAATGCCCTAATAGATTGAAATAACTAACAGTATGGTCAATAATACTCTATGCTAATTGGTCATATTTTCAAATCAAGAAGGAAATCATCTGTGGCCAAATGTTACGCAATCTAAAATGTCTGTTTATATTACAGCAGGTTATACAGGCCACAATACAACTCTCACAGTCTCATCAGCAAAGGAAACTGCAAAAAGTTTGTTTCTTTAAAACTGTCAAATTATCTGGCCAGTCTAGGTAACAACATTCAAACAAGTAAAGCAAGAACATTAAAATTTAGTACTAGACAAAGCAGTACAGACATATTTGGGAAAATTATCTAAATATCCCTGAGGCTGGACCCTATAGTAGTTGAGCCAAACTTAACAAAAATAACTAGAATATACATTTTAAAAAATAATAAAAAGGCCAGGATTCACCTTGGATTCATAATAATCAAACATTTCACACACATTGAAAAAAGAAAAGTAAAATGTTTGTTATGTATTACAATGAGCAGCCTTGAATTACAAGCAGTACTGCATAGGGTTGCAGAGACAATGCAGTAAATCAAGGCAGCTTGATGTCATAAAAACTCAGAGGTATATTTATAGTCTTGCTCAAAGTTTCTCTTTTTACGAGGTAAATTGCATGAATCCTGTGAGATGGTTCTTGTTTAATTTAAAATAATAGATATTTGAGATGGGGGGGAAACCCCAACATTAAATCATGCAGTCAATGCCAATGTCAGCACAAGATTGCTTTCTGCAATATATTCTCCAGAGTTTGGACTACAATGCTGGATCTGTTACTGTTTGCCTGTAAAGACTGCTGTTCAGAACACTAGATCTTACATTTGGAAAATATTTTCTAGAATACTTTTTGCTGCTTTCATTCCATTGCTTCAGGCCTGATACCATTTTGCTTTTTCTTTTTTTTTAAAAAAGTCCTATATTCTACCCAAACTGTCTAAAGACACGTTGAGTGACCTTGAATAACTCTGGCATTGCCTGCAACTGTTTCAGCCACTTTCAGTTATAAAGAGGGGTATCTTTCTTTTCCACTTGTTCATGCTGATGTCATAGAATCATAGAATTGTAGGGGTTGGAAGGGACCTCGAGAGATCATCGGGTCCAACCCCCTGCCAAAGCAGCTCCCTAGGACATTTCACTCAGATAGGCGTCCAGACGGGTCTTGAATATCTCCAGAGAAGGAGACTCCACCACCTCCCTGGGCAGCCTGTCCCAGGGCTCTGTCACCCTCACTGTGTAAAAGTTCTTCCCCATGTTGGTGCGGAACTTCCTGTGCTCCAACTTGCAGCCATTGCCCCTTGTCCTGTCTCCACAGACCACTGAAAAGGGGCTGGCTGATTCCCCCTGCATCCCCTGCTTGAGATAATGATAAACATTAATTAGGTCCCCCCTTAGTCTTCTCTTCTCAAGGCTGAACAGTCCCAATTTTCTCAGCCTTTCCTCATAGGGGAGATGTTCCAGGCCCTTAATCATCTTCGTAGCCCTTCTTTGGACTCTCTCCAGGAGATCCCTGTCCTTTTTATACCACGGAGCCCAGAACTGGACACAATACTCCAGGTGGGGCCTGACCAGGGCAGAGTAGAGGAGGAGGATCACCTCCTTTGACCTGATGGCCACACTCCTCCAGATGCACCCCAGGATCCCATTGGCTCTCTTAAATGTCATAATGTTTAATTAATTATAAAGGTCTTTGTGTACAAAATACTTTGAAATTATGCTATTAATTACTGTCTGGAATGGTGATTTTTATAACTTTTTTTTGACAGCCAGCCTTAATAATGTGTTGCATTTTTTCATGGTTATACTCTTAAATTGCTCAGAGACTATTACTTTATCCTGTTAAGTTATATGGCCAAGCTATCAACATTCAGCTCCTTGAACAACTCCCTATAAGTCAATCACTCTACCCCTCTTTATTTTTTCCAGCTCCTGACCTTTGTTAGGCATCTGAGAACACAGAGTAGGGATTCAGAGGTTTGCTTTTATACATGCTTGAAAACATGTTCCATCTTTATATTCAATCTTTATTCAACCATGAATCTCAGACTTAAAAACAAATCTGTCTTTAAGTGTCAAACCATGTTATAATTCAGGTGGGAAGAAAGATTCTTGCTAAGTCTGTGGTAATCAATGATTTCATGTCTGAATCGTACACTTCAAGAGATATTCATCCTCATTGACCTTACCAAACTTTGCAAGTGATGCTTGCAAACTGCTCTCTCCTTTAAGGTGAGCTGCTAAGGCAAATACAGAATTCCAGGAAGCACAAAACTAGAAGTTTCTGTTTCCTTTGCAAGGATATTATCTGCTTCAGCTACCCACTAAACCCAGACATTCTTTCTGTTTCTGTTTCTTTTAATTCAAGGGTAATAGTGATGAGCTAATGTACTAGGTGATTTCAGTGGGCATATGTCAAGTTACACCCACAAAGGATGTGTCATTGCTATGGATGTGGTCCCTTGACAGACTTTAAAAGAAGAGCTCTCATGCTATTGCCAAAATGCACAGATAACTGAATGAGCAGTGTGTGGGTCCTGCAAGAGAAAGGAAAGGTAATTTGGGTTAGAGAATGAATGTCAAGAGAGTAAGTACTTCCCTTCTGGTTTTTCACTGTACGATGGTTCAAACACTTTGTCAGTTAACACTAGAAGAGATGGATTGATGAACTTTAGAATCTGTTCACTTTGGAAGAGCTAATAATGGCAACTAAAGGAAATGGTTCCATCACTATCAAGTGCTTAGAGCAGTGCTATGCCTTCCATATTTCTGTGTGAACAAAATTAACTACTCACTAATTTTTGTGACTTAAATCAAGTGGCAAGTCACCTTAGCATAGGAAGAAGGCCAGAAACTTATGGTCAGGAAATTTGAGGTGACACATTTGCCTAAATATAGTCACCTAGTGTCATTTGAGATGCCCTAGGGCAATCAACATGTTGCCAATCCAGGAGGCACAGGTCCCACCAAGTCCTGTGATGTATGTACCAGCTCTGTTTCAGATGTTTCAGATAACATATAGAATTTTAAATGTTACTAGATTACAGTATGTAGGCAACTGAACCATCAAATGGATGGAAAACAGAACTGCAAGTGGGCTTGAAGCCTGTGAATATTGATGTGGCATAGAGGAATATACATAGTGTTCATTTAGGCAAGCCAGGCCATAAGCACTCCTATTGCAGACAATGGCAGTGTTCCCATTGATTAAACTAGAGGGAAATCTTGCCCTTAGCTGTGCCATGAATATTTAATCAAACAAATTGCACAACAGTGAATACCTTTGTGCCTTTTGATCCACTCAGGAAAGATCTTCAGCTAACGACAGCTTCCATTTTCTGTGAACTAGAGAAAGGAGCCTGGCTTCCTAACAAATCTATTTATCTTTTTTGTCTCTTTCTCTCCAGCACATGGCATTCCCTACTCTTACCCTTCTAGTCAGTTTTACCAGCCCTTAAGTTAAAAACACATACTATAGAAGTTCAGACCCATTTTCCTTAGCTGCCTATCAGTAAAGTAGCAAAAACTTCATAAAGCTCCTGATTTTAGCCCTTCATGATGGTTTTGGTTACAAAACGCTAACATTTAGGAGCAGTAGTCTTGTGTATTGTGTAACTGAGAGTAACTTCACAAATAATAATAATAGTAACAGTAATGGTAGTAGTACTAATACTAATAAGTAATAGCAGTAGTTATGGTAGTAGTAATGCTAACTGTCTCTGCTTCTGGAATCTCAAAGAATACACACTGTATTTGGAGAAAGCAAAGATGGTGAACAGTGAGAAAAGGGAGAAATTATTGTCTTCCATTTTAAGGACTGCAGTGGAACAAATTAGAAACAGTTTGGAAATACAGAGATCATTTAAGTGGCTAACACTGATAAATGGGACCCAGAGTCAAAGCCAATCCAAGACAACCAGCAGGGTTTAAATTGAGGTTGTGCTGACCTTTATTTTGATGTGTTATGCTCTACTGAGTTTGTGGAGGAAGGGCATTTCAGACAGAATTTTCAGCAGGTTCACTGATTCATATTTGTTTGCAGGTCTGATATATTACTGGCTGTATAAATTGTTTAGTGCCACAAGTATGATTATTAGCAGCAAGAACAAGAGGGTGACCACACACTGACTGGCAAATCATTATTTATCTTGAGGCTTAGCAAAATAAAATGCTAGACAATTTATTTCAGACTTTGCTTAGATCATCCTTATTTGGACCAGTGTCTCCTGTTAATCTGAAGACACAAAGCACAGGGAATATTTGCTTTTCATAGAACAAAGCCATTGTTCATTTCTCAAACCAAAACAACAGCATATAGAGTTATGAGCAATGACATTAGGGAGACAGCCTGATGAAACTGGCAGTACTCACCACATATCAAACATGCATCAGCTGTCAGTTCCTGATAGTGGATAATCAGTGGATTATTTTATTATCATTACTCAAATTTGCCTTAGCCACTTTCCAAGTTCTTCTTATTGGAAATCTATTTTGTAAATTTTTCATAACTTTCCAAGCCTTTAAAACATAGGACTGAAACCTGCACAAGGAGGGATAGAGAATGAAGAGCAGAGAAAGAATTTTAGTTGAGTTCACTTAACAGAGAGATATGCTGAACTCTAAAGTTGAAGCTGTTGAGACCTTTTGGTTGTTGTAAAACATTGTTTATGTGATACACAGTGAAATAAAACTATAACTGACAGAAAAATACCTAATCCTGAAACTTTCAGCATGGAAAAAAAAAAGTCTATCTAGTCCAACTTCCAGATTTTGGAACCGGTTTTAATCATGTTTCTGCCATTTTTAATTCCATGGAATAATTCAGAAAATTAAAAGTCTAGCATACTAGACTGAATCTACAAGTACAGTCACTCCTACAGAAATCTATTTCTTTGCAACAGAGAGTAAAAGTCCAAATCACTTGCCGATCCTTTTCCCTTTGCTTCTAATATGAAGCTCAATTCTTTAAATCATTTTAGAAGCAAATTAAAATTTTTCATCTGATTGGGGGGTCAAGGTCCCTCCCACTGTAAGACAAGACCATGTTCATGACCACCCGAGGAAAATGAACATATGTAAGTCTATGAGATGGGATGAGATGCATGACAGAGTCCTGAGGGAATTGGCTGATGTAGTTGCCAAGCCACTCTCCATGATATTTGAAAAGTCATGGCAGTCAGGTGAAGTCCCCAGTGACCAGAAAAAGGCAAACACTCTCATTTTTAAAAAGGGTAGAAAGGAGGACTCTGGAAACTGCCGACCTGTCAGCTTCACCTCTGTGCCTGGGAAGATCATGTAAGAGATCTTCCTAGAAGCTATGCTGAGGCACATGGAGGACAGGGAGGGGATTGAAGACAGCCGCAACAGCCTCACGAGGGGGAAGTCCCAGCTGATCAAATTAGTAGCCTTATATGATGGAGTGACTATATCAGTGGACAAGGGAAGAGCTATGGATGTCATCTGTCTGGACTTTTGTAAGGCCTTTGACATAATCCCCAACATCATCCTTTGATTTAAATTGGAGATATCTATTTGAAGGATGGATGGTTGGTGGGTGAGGAATTGGTTGGAAGGTTGCATCCAGAGGGTCGTGGTCAATGGCTTAATATGCAGGTGGAAATCAACAACAAGCAATGTCCCTCGGGAGTCTGGGACCAGTGCCATTTAGTATCTTCATCAATGGCATAGACAGTAGGATCAAGTGAATCCTCCGTGAGTTTTCAGATCACACCAAGCTGAGTGGTGTGGTTGACACAACTGAGGGATGGAATGTCATTCAGAGGGACCTGGACAAGCTAAAGAAGTTCATATGAATCCCAAGAGGTTCAACAAGGCCAAGTACAAGGTCCTGCACACGGGTCAGAGAAACTCCCGGTGTCTTTACGGGCTGGAGTATGAAGGGATTGAGAGCAGCCCTGCAGAGAAGGCCTCAAGGGTACTGGGGGATGTCAAAAAATGGACATGACTCAGTAATGGGCACTCACAGCCCTGAAAGCCAACTGCATCCAGGGCTGTACCAAAAGAAGCATGGCCAGTAGGTCAGAGTACTCCTCTACCCTGGTCTGGTGAGATTACCACCTGACATACTGCATCCAGCCCTGGAGTCCTCAGCTGGAGCAGGTCCAGAGGAGAACCACAAAAGTGATCAGAGGACTGAAGCACCTCTCCTCTGAAGACAGGCTGAGAGAGTTGGTCTTGTTCAGCCTAGAGAAGAGAAGGCTTGAGGGAGACCTTACTGCAGCCTTTCAATACTTAAAGGGGGCTTATAAAAAAGATGGGGACAGATTTTTAATAGGGCCTGTAGTAATAGGAGAAAGGGGTAAATCCTTTAAATTAAAAGAAGGTAGATTCAGACTAGATGTAAGAATTTTATTTTTTTTTTACCACAAGGAGGGTGAAACACTCAGAGATGGTAGATGCCACATCACTGGAAACATTCAAAGTCAGGCTGGATGGGGCTCTGAGCAACCTGATTTAGTGCAAGATGACCCTGCTCATTGTAGAGAGGGTGGACTAGATGACCTTTAAAGGTCCTTTCCAGTCCAAGCCATTCTATGATTCCACAATTCTGTAACATAATTAAATGGCAAAATATAAGATTTATTTAGCCAATGAGCTGAATCATACATGAGCACCAATGTTAAAGGAGATGTTAGTTCAACAATAAAGACAAATTCTGGGGACATCTGTCTTAAGCCTAAGGGAAAATTTACATTATCCACATTAAACTTCTTTAACAAACTTAAGTGCACTTGAGAGTTCTGTAGCTACAGCCTTAATGTTACATGCAAACACTAGACATTTAAACTAGGCCTTCAAAGTGAGATGCAGAACACAAGTTAGATGTCTAAAGTTAGGCAGTATAAATGTTTCTCAAAGTATTTTTTTTCTTGTTTTCCTTTTTCTAAATGTAATATAACCTAACAGCAAGGACTCAAATAAGCACAGTCAAACATAACAAATTTACTCTCAGTGTATCACTACAGCCAAGTAAGTACCAGAACTACTCAGTGTGTAATACAGGATTTGACCCCTGTTATCCTTGGACAGCCAGTGGCTGGAGCCCCAGCAGACCTGGATGAACACAAGACTGGGAGTCTTCCTGCTGAATGAGAGACCTGCTTCCTTGGAGGAGTGGAAGTATCGTTGCATTTTGGTGTGAAATTTGGCTAAATCTAAAACACCAAACAGACACCATCATGAAAATCATTTGAAAAGAGACACTACAAATTAGAAATTATAAACAAAAGTAAAAATGGACTTTTGCTGGGGTTTAATTGTCCTCTTGTAATTCAAAATTGTTGCACTGATGCTCATTATGTGCAGGAAGATTATTACACAGAAAAGCAAGTAATCACAACTGCAGTAGTTTTGTTGAGCTTGTTTCTCAGAATTTCCTACAAAAATATTAGAACAGATTACATGAATTACATGTGGTGGGAGTACAGTAGCTGCTAGAGAAACTTGTCTAAAACTGTATAAATAAATAAAGCCCAAATCATTTCAGGATTACATTTTGTCTAATGGCATCACAGAGGGCAAAGTTAAGGGGGCTCAGAAAACAAAAAGTAATATAAACTTGGCAGAAATTTTTACTCCTTCATTTGCAGTACCATTTCTAAACTGATTTAACCCAGAGAATAAATACTTTTGGCTTTTAGCCCCTTATTTTCTGGATTAGACTTAGTCAGAATATTAAAAAACCATGATGTGAAACAGCCACCAAAGATCATGTGTCAAAACTCAGAGGCACATATACCTGTGGCAGGACCATTTGTGATCAGCTCATAAAAGATCTATCCTCAAATGCAGTAATTCTAACCGAACTATTTGTAGTTTGATCATGCATATTTCCTCAATGTAAAACTAATGTTCAAAGAGAAAATTAGATTCTGTAAATTGCTTATCCACTTTCAGCCTGTAACCAGTGTCACATGGATTTTTAAAGAGCTGGTTCAACTGAACTATTCATCTATTAGCTGGCAACATTTTTATTGTAAGAAAATTCCCTTCTCAAAAGTGCCTCCACCTCTCCTATCTTACATATATTTTTCCTGTTGTGGTTTGGACTTGGTTTTTATTTTTCCTTTAACACAAGAATATTTTAAAAATAATAAGCAGATAAAGCTATTTTCCTTGTTTCCTTATTGTTCAAGAAGGCATTTTAATTTGATCAACTGTTTACGCCAGCAGCCTACAGTTTCAGATCTGAAAGCTTATACAATCAAATTAAATGAGGGCATCTACCCCGACTGCCTGAGCTGCAGGCAGCATCCCATCCCAGCCAATTCTTATCCTACATCACAAATGGAGCAATACAACAGCAGGAAGTAATTTTTCTAAAGTGGAAAAAGCTACCTGTATAAAGGTTCTTATAATAGTGAGCATATATACTTTCATAGTGTCTGCATTTTCTTATCTTGTCATATTATGAATGTACTTCACTCTTTCTCTTATAGAAGATAAGTGCAACTAAAGGTAATATTTTTTAAAAAATCCTTTGTCTCCCTATCTAGAAAGAAATAGTAATGCTTCCTTATATATATAATTTTGGTATAAAGAAGGAAGACAATAAAAACTTTTAAAAGTTTGTCATGTATTATTAACATTTTCCATAATATTTTAATCTGCTCCTTTGAGAACTGCAGATAAAGGACATTTATACTTAAAGCAAAGACTTTACAGGTCATCAGTTCTGAATTTCATTTTTCTTTATTTGTTCCCACAAATCTATTTATTTTTTGAATAAGCATTGGAAAATTAAACCCTGGATAGTTCCCCCTGTCCCTCTCTTTCTTAGCCTGCAACACAGGACATTCCTTGCATGTGCAATATTAAGATGGCCTTACTTAATCTGTAGGTCAAGTCTTTAATCAGGTTTTAAAAGGCACACTGCTATATTTGTGTAATGCACGTTTCTAAGCCACAACTAATGGGGCAGGCAAAGCTAGAGACCCCAATTTTATTTTTAATCCAAATCTTTTCTTGTTTTTGCCTTCTCTGCAATTTTAAAAACTTACTCATTTACAACCGCATTTTTAAGTAAAATGAGACTTGCAAACCTGATGAAATAACTACATTTTGCTGGTTTTGCTTTTCAAGGAATTTATCTTTTTTTCCTATATTCCTAATGCATTTCTGTAGATTTGACTGTTGAAGGAATCAATTTTCTGCAGGGATGGCAATACCTTTCAATAAGAAATGAAACCTCTACATCTTTTTTGCTCAGCCCTTGCTTCATGCTATTTCATTTTGCACAGAGTTGACTGAGACAGCCAACATTTCCTTGGCCACCACTGCTAGAGGTAGGTACATTTCATAATATAATAGAGATTAGCCTCAGAGCATTACCACTGCACAGAAAAATAAATCAAAACAAAAACTTCCTACTCATTTTGCCTTAAAAGTCCTGCCTTACTGCTCCCCCCAGCAGAGCTGAAAGGCATGAGGTGTTCCTTCTCCTGAAACCTCTGCAGAGGACAGTGCAGAATGGCTGATGGCTTGCTGCTGGGTGGAAGGAAGGAGTGCATCTCAGGCAAGAACACTGCAGTCCTGAATCTAAGCCCAGTTCCTAATTTTAGAGGCAAAGCATGGTGCAAGGAAAACAAAACCACAAAATAAACCCCCAAACCCAAACCAACACTTCCCCCCAAAATAAACAGCTACACCAAAACCTAGTAAAAAGGAGAAGATCGGGGATTAAGAAATGTAACACTGAAGTTGTGCTGTTGGCTGCCTGAGACAGAAATAGGTCTTAGGACACTGCTTTGCCTCACAGCAGTAAGAGGTAAGGAACAAGAAAAAAAAGGCAGTGATGGAGAAGGTGGCCTTTGCCAAAGAGGACAGCACTGGGGACTGTTGGATTCTCACTCCTGCCACTGTCTATGTAGGATGCAATTATGCTCTCTTCCTGCTTTTTTTGGCTTTGGTGTCGTGATCTTTCACCCATCCCTGTCTTTCCAGTAGCACAGCTACAGCAGAGGGGAAGGAGGGGTAAGTCCTCCCTTGCTGCTTTTGTTTGCATCTTTTTGGGGCTCCCAGTGGAGGCAAAAGACATCCTCAGAGAGAGAGGGGGTGAAATTATATGCCCCCTCCCCTCCCTCCTTCTTTTCCCTAAGTAACTACTCTGATTTTGTCACCATGCAGAGGAGCTGAGGCCACCCCATGACAAGCACAGGAAAGCAGGGTCCTTGCCTAGGATGCTGGATTACACCATGACAGCCATGCACACCAAGGATTAGTTCCGTAGCTGTTAAAGTATTTTCTGAGCTATATTCTTAATGTCCTCATGCCTCCATTTCCTCACTGCAAAATACAAAATATAACTTCCAGTATATTTGAATTATTTCCAACAGCACTTAAGAAAAGTAAGAAATAGGTCTTCAAGGTGAGCTGCTGTGATAGCTTTCATAAAGAAACAATTACTCTTTTATTTGTTTTGGAGGATCTAGTTGTGATTTATGGTAAAATTCTATAAAAAACCCTCCCCTCCTACTAACCATGAAAATAAATGTTTATGATGTTACCTGGGAAAAGATGAAATACAGACAATAACACTTCAAAAAACAGTAATTATTGAGCAGCTGATTTTGAACATGCAGAGCATGGTCACGAGCACAGCTCAGGGGAACCTTGTCAGCCTGCATTTCAAGTGATGTAATTGTTCTCTTGAATGTAGGAAATAAGTATTCAGGTCACCTTTCTGGCCCTGTAACAGCTAATGTAGACCCTGGATCACAGTCTGGACCAAGGAGCTGTAAGAATTTGCTGCCTTCACCTGACCACCTGTTGTGGTTTAAACCAGCAAGCAGATAAATAACACACGGCAAGTATTCACTCTCCCCATCCCTATCCCCCTGCAGTGAGATGGGGAAGACAATCAGAAAAAGGATAAAATTTGTGTGTTTAATTGGACAGCAAAGGAAGAGAAATAATAATGACAAAAGAATATACAAAACAAAGGATGCACAACGCAATTGTTCACTACCTGCTGACAATGCACAGCCCATTCCTGAGCAGCCATCACCAGCCCTGGCCAACAGTCCTCAGTTTGTATACTGAGCATGATGTCATATGATAGGGAATAAGCCTTTGACCAGTTTGGGTCAGCTGTCCTGGCTGTGCTCTCCCAGGTTCTTCTGCATCTCCTGCAGAAAGCTCACGCCTCCTCCCTGGCAGGGCCGGGGAATCTGAAAAGTCCTTGACTTCATTGCAAGCACTGCTTAGTAATAACTAAAACATCAATGTGTTATCAATATTATTTTCATACTAAAACCCAAATATGGCACTATGCCAGCAACTAGGAAGAAGATTAGCTACCCCAGCCAAAGCCAGGACACCTCCAGTCCTTTGGTTGGGTACCGCAGCTGCCGTTGCAGAGCTGGCTGAATAAGTCTCCAGTTCAAACCTGACTTGTCACAATCTTTAACTTGCTGTATATATAGAGACCACAAAGGAGTTCAGTTCATTTTCAAGCATCTCTATGTTTAGCACAGTGGAGCAGTTTCACAGTTCCCTGATGAAGTTAGCTGAGCCAGTTTGAAGGGGTTACTTCTCCCACAGATGGGGACAGCAAAAACTGAAGTCCGTTGCCAGTAAACTCAATAGAGATCATGAATCTAAACTCCATACCATATTTCTCCATACCAGGTAATACTTAGTATGAAATACTTTAAAGCAGTAAAATGAGCAAAAGAATGAAATATTTCACTGGATGTTTGACCCCTGGAATAGCAGCACCTGTTCCATCTAAGAGAAGATTTCATTTTTAATTCAGTTTGATGCTGGTTTATCTCAAATCCATAATTTGCCTTAGGACCCTAACATTGTGAAACCTACGTATCTGCTTGTATGTTTACAGAAAACCTGTCATGTCAAAATTTTCAAATTCAGAGACGTTTGTGACTGAGAGTCTCTAGTTTTTAAACAAACACCTCATAACTGTGGTGCTTAGAAGAGACAATATATGGGCAGTAGTATACAACAAATCAGTCTGCATATGGACCACATTCCTGTGGCCTAAGTGCAAGAAGGCTGTGAACTTTGCCATGACTGCAGTTTCTCTGTGTTTGTAGCTATGCTTTGTTAGCTGTGATAATTGCTTCTGATTAATCAAAGCTAACACTCCAAGGTTCTTTATAGAAAAACAATTTCTATCAATTTGGTATCACTGCAAATTGCACTCCAGGGCCCACATTCAGCTGAAGTGGTTTGAGAGCCATCTAATTCAAGGGATTCTGCTGAAGCTCGGTATACTTCACTAGATTTATCTTTCAGGGTTTCTCTTCACCTTGGTTCTTATTATTTATCCTATTCAATCTCTGCTATTCCAACTTTTTATTAAGTTCTTTTCAAGCTATCAGCAGATTCCACAGGAGCTTTTGAGTGAAACCAGCCAGAAAATTATTTACTTTAGTGTCCTCCTTTCCTCATTTCTAGGAATATACAGGAAAGAAAAAATATCTCCCTCTGGTTACTGTGCAGTAGAAGAATGCCATATTGCAACATATGTACTTACTGCTTGCAATAATGAGAAGACTGTTGCATGCTAGATTATGCACAGACCATAAGCCATTTAATCTGAATAGTGATGACTGCAGAGTATAAAGATTCATAATTTGTGCCATTCTAACTTACTGACTCCTATCTGAAAAACAATAGGCATATTCCAAAATTAGTCTATTCTATGACTACAACTGTAAGCATTATTATTCATTGAATCCTTCCAGTTAGTGGCCTTTACATCATCTGAAACCTGCTATCTAATTTTCAGCTGTGAAGCATAATGAATTTATGGAGTTTAAAAAAAAGGCAGGAGGTAGTTTTGTGCCTCATGTGATGGAGTTGGCTTCACTTGGTAGAGCATCTGAGCACAGATCACAAGATTATCTTCATACAGCATCTACAGCTGACTCTTTTTCTGGCAGTCCATACTATTGTCCTTACTATGGAATTTAAATAATACAACTTCCCTGTAATGGAAAAATGTATCATAATAGAAAACAGGTCAATGCTTCTTGTGTTAAACACCAGTAGCTGATATATTTCCATCACATATAAAAGAGATTGCTGACATGCAGGACCATGCTGACCTGGAAAAACTCATATCAGGGTAAAGGTTTGGACCATAAAATATTTGCAGCCCTATCAATTAACACTGCCAAAACAGTCCTTTTTAACTACAGACCATCATCTACCAAGTTATGGAAAAAGTGCTCATCAACAGTGATGTGTGGTCATATAAAATCCCAAAACAGCTAAAGATAGCTTTATAGCTACACTACAAATATGCCATCAGAAGATCTTTTGAGGATGAAAAAAGACTGTGGCTGAGGACTGAGAGATAATCATTGTTTGCATGTAATTATAAAAAAGCTTGTGATGTTGAAAGCAAGTGATAGATATTAAGTTTATTTGGTGGATACACTTATAGTAATGGATTCTTTAGGAAAACACGGATTAGATATTGCACTAAGCTTCAATCTCCATTGAGAGAAATATATATTACTCAAAAAAATTTAGAACAAAAATACAGTAACTCTGAAGTTGAAACCAGTGCTTGCTCTGCATTTGTGTCTTTCAGTAGCTGTGAAGGTTTGGGTTTTGATTTTTCATGTTTTTGCAGAGCTTAATGGTTCAAGCAGCAATCTTCATCTTCAGGTTGATAAAAAAGAAAACTTTTTTCCAAAAATATTAACATTTCACTTTTTAAACATCTGCTACCTCCTCCAGAAGAAATGCTCTAAAAATTAAATCCAGGATGATGGGTTCATTATTATTCTTCCTTTTTGATGTAGCAGAAATAAGAGATAGATATCTGGAAAGGGATAGATACCTAGGAATATATGAGGGAAATACTTGAAGCTCAGCTTTAGTTTCATTAGGACTACATAGAAGTAACTAGTTCTTGGACTGATACCTTGAATTGTAGAATACATGTCTTGACTTCCTATTCCTCCCTTGTGTAAAACACAAACCTAGTCAACAGATCAGACAGATTTATGAAGAAGATATATTAAATAACCACTTCTGTAAGCTTAAAGCTTATCCCAGAAAAGACCAATTCCAAGCCTTCAGTATTGTCACATATATTGTATAAACCAATGGTATCATAAAATTGTAGTTGAATTTTCAGCTCTCTGAAAGTTTTTAAAAACCGTGGGGCTTCATCTTGGTTATTTGTCAATTTTTCCAGTAAAACTTTTAATTTTGCTTGCCAAAGCAAGCAAGAATACAATTCAAATCTGCAAAGTAAACTTACCAGGTTTTTTATATTATTTGCTTTTTAAAAGGAAAACAAAGGGTTATGTGTATTAAAGATTTAAAAGGAAATGACAATGTGAATTCTTGAAGATCTGTATACAGTTATCCTGCTGCACAGAGATAACAAAAATGTAATCATGTGGAAAGAGCTGAAGAACCATTTTATGAAGTACTAATACCTAGGAAGTTTGGGAATAGGAAAACAGGAGCTACCTCTGCAATCTGCATTCTGTTGGGTTTCTGGGGTGTGTATGTGCTTTATGGTTGCTTTCCTTTTGCATCAGTAACTTGTCCTTGTAGAGTCCATCTTGATGATTGCTATTCAGAGCCTGTGAAAGGATGCACTTTCTTGGTTTTATGTTTTGTGTGTATTCTTGTACTGCATGCCCTCTACACTGTTATCCATGCTGAGCTGATTTACCTGCTTAGACTGACGTTGCACGTAGTGCTTGAGGTGCCAAAGGTTTAATTACATCCCTACTCAGATGTTTCTCTTTATGGAGCAGCAGAAGCTATAAAGCATCTATTTTTCCAGTGTGTATTCTGACAGCAATAAACCCTTGCTTATGATATGCTGTGATAGCTATTTCAAAGCATCAGAAATCATTCCAGAGCTGGGCTGGCACTTCAAAGCCAAGCCCACAATGGGTCCTGTTCCAGGAACCAGGCATAATCCAAAGCACATCTAAAGAAGCAGGTCTGAGGTGGTGACTCTCAATCTCAGTTCAAGATTTCCTTTGCTTTTGTTCCATTTCTAGCTAAGTAGTAGTATTTGTTTCCTTCAGGCAGATTTTTTTGTTCAATTGGCTTTTGTTTAGGTGTTGGGTTTTTAAATTCTGTAATCCAGGGAGATTACATAGCAGAAAAAAGGAGGGGAGTCTTCTTGTTCTCACATACCTCTGCTTATAGTTTATGACGCTTTCAACTTCTGAGCCATTGTGAAATCATAGAATCAAAGACTGCTTTGGGTTGGAAGGGACCTCAAAGGCTATCTATTTCCAGCCCCCTGCCATGGGCAGGGACACCCTTCACTAGACCAGATTGCCCAAAGCCCCATCTAATCTGACATTGAACACTGACAGGGAGGGTCAGCCACAGCTTCTCTGGACAACCTGTGCCAGATCTCATCACCCTCAAGTAATGAATTTGCTCATAATGCGTAATCTAAATCTACCCTATTTTAGTTTTTAACCCTCTACCCCTTGTCCTATCATTACATGCCCTTGTAAACAGTCCCTCTCCAGCTTTTCTGCAGGTAGGCACCTTTTAGGAACCAGCAGGCTGCAATAAGGTGTCCCAAGCACCTTCTCCAGACTGAACAAGCCCAGTTCTCTTGGTCTCTCTGATATCTTTCTGGCCCTCCTCAGGACTCACTCCAACAGCTCAATATCTTCCTTATGTTGGGGGTTCCCAGAGCCGGATGCAGTACATCAAGTAGAGTCTCACCACAGTGGAGTAGAAGAGCAGAATTGATTCCCTTGATCTGCTGGTCATGCTGCTTTTTATGCAGCCCTGGATATGGTGGGTTTTCTGGGCTGCAGGTGCATGCTGTTGGCTCACATTGAGCTGCTCATCCATCGACACCCTCAAGTCATCCTCAGGGCTGCTCTCAAT
The DNA here is from genome assembly GCA_027925045.1 of Hypotaenidia okinawae. Classification (NCBI taxonomy): domain Eukaryota; kingdom Metazoa; phylum Chordata; class Aves; order Gruiformes; family Rallidae; genus Hypotaenidia; species Hypotaenidia okinawae. Next base: position 134,038,409 of record BSDF01000002.1, on the reverse strand, counting down.
TCCTTCTCTACCCAGCCTGTAGTTGTGCTTGGAATTGCCCTGACCCATGTGCAGGACCCTGCACTGGTTCTTGCTTGAACTTGAGGTTCTCATGGGCCCATCTCTCAAGCCTGTCAAGATCCCTCTGGATGGCTATCTGAAGATACCTCATACCTCCAAAAGCTGTCATTTAGTGCTTGGTCTCCTCCATTGCACATCCAGTTCTCAATCTCATTTCTGGTTTATGATAAGACCAGTTCTTACCTTCATGCACCTCACATATGAATTTGTTTCAGGGAAGTACATGGTAGGTATTATCTTTCTACTCTGGGTTTTACTTGACTAGAATCAGCCAAGTCAATCATAAAATAAAACATTAATGACTAATCTGTATATAAACTTCTTTTTAAGTGTGAAACAACACATATTTGACAATATTTTTAAAGTTAGACTTGCTGAGAATAAACTATGTAATTAATTTATCCATATATGTAATTTTGAATATAGGCCTCACAATAAACACGCTTTAAAAAAATACTTATTTTTAACCTCAGAAAACAGGTGAGTTTCCTTCTCCTTTATAAAGAATTTAGATTCCTCTTCTGATTGATAAAGAGCACACACGAAGTCAGCAGTGTGACAGGAGTAAATTAAATACCTTCCACATTAATTTATTTTTGGTGACATTTTTGACAATATATTTTCTGATGCTGACAAAAACCAACAGGAATTAATAACAATGAGCTGCCCATAGGTAAAAGGTTTCTTCTGCCATTTCACTTTTATTTGTCAGGAAGGAAATATAGTCATAAGTAACTGCTCCTGAACTAGAAGAGAAATTCTATTTTCCTATCAGATAAATATCAGGAAGGTATAGTAATGACAAGGTCATGTTACATCCCAAAGTCCAAATGGTTGCAATACATTCTGTATTTTTTTTAATTCATCTTAGCAAGCCTTCCTGGTAGACTGCATATATTACTACTAAGCATTCATGGAATCAATTTTTTATTTCTGTATTGTAAAATCCACATTGTCTAGCACACGGCATTCTATAGCCTTTTTATCCATTGCCAGCAATATATCTGTATCATATTTCTCCAAATAGACTTAATATGCCTGAAAGTCTGCATAATAATATGTCCTTTACTGCTCTTTTAAATGTCTGCATCTTAGAAATAAACAGCCTTCGAACAGACTCTGCATGCATCTCTGTGTTTTGTGATATGCAGCACCCAGCCAGGACTGTGGCATGTGTCACTAATAAATTCAGCGGCAAGCTGTACATTTTCTACATTATCATCGGCTACAAAATCATTCTGAAGCATATCACTTTAATAGGAAAATGTATTATTCAACCAGCACGCACATGTAGCAGCTAACCTTTGCCATGGGAAAGCATTAAGCAGCACCATTTTCACAAAGTTTTCAGATCCTTCTGGTTGCAAAAGACTATCACCTGCTTCGTGCGGTGTACAAAAAGATTATTCCTTTTTACCTTCCAGGCAGAGCAGCAGGGTATGCAGAAAGTCTTCTTTGTCAACTCACTCCTGGCATCTGAAATGAAAATGATAGGGTTTTGCAACCTATTTACCAAAGATGGAGTAAGGCTAGGAAGGAAGAAAAAAAAAAAAGAGAAATACCAGCTCACACCTCACATAAGGAAAAAAAATATGTTATTGCCAGAACGACAACAAAGAAAAAAAAGAAAAGAAAAAAAAATGTGTAAGATCACAGTAAAGCAGTAAAAATCTGGAAAAAAACCCACACAACGCAAGAAGGTAACCTTTCTGGGACAAATGATAATAAATGGAAGGAGGAAAAACATACAAAGGGAGACAACCTGAAAACCTAATGGCCATAAGCAAATCTTTTTACAGGTCTAAACATACAAAAGAATTAATATTCTCCAATTTTCCTTAACTGTGTCTGCAGTTGAAAGCACACAGAAGACAGCAAGGGAAAAAGTAAGAAAGAAATGTCCTGGATGCATGGGGAGAAATATCAGTGACAGATTTGCAGTTTAATCAGATTTTGCTAGCCTGGGTCACTTGGATCATAGCTTATTTTCAAAAATCTTATCACAAGTCCTTCCTTAGTCTGCTGCTCCCCTCCATGCTTTTGCTATGATGCCATTTTCCTAACACGTTTAGAGCTTAGGGAAGTCAGACTGTTGCTTTACAGCTCAAGATTTAGGACTCCCAATCCCATACCCAGCTTCTTTAGAAATTCATGCTCTCTTCTTATTCCCAGCAAAATGCCATGGAAAGACTATCTGTACTCAACAGCTGTCATTGGAGAGGTATAATTACTTTAGCTGTCTTCCTACCACCACTGATGCCTACATTCCCATATCTTGATACTTCCTGACTCCACTGAAATCTATTTCTAAACTTGCACCTCCAAATACTTTCTCATTTAACTTAATTGTACTTTAATTCATTCATTTATGAACCACAACACCCTGCCTTTCACTCTGCACACACACAGCAGAATAAAACCTAAGTGGAATCATCTCAGTTCTCAGGTGAGGCCAAATAAGATATTTTTCACCCTACCAGATGTGTGCTGCTCGCTCTGAACTACAGCTGAGCTAAGGTCAAATTGTCTCTTCTTACTCATCTTTATTCTCAGATACTTGAAAACCCGGCAAGGACTATTACCCAGTTTTGTACAGAATTATTTCTCTAAATCTTAATCCTTTCATTGCCACTGAGATGGGAAAGCATCCTTTAGGATGTGTCTATGTTGCTTCTTATATGCAGAAAGTGTCACCTCCCTTAAAAAACTGAACTGCTGTGTTCCCTATATATATCAACGTGCTTCCAGGTTCAGTCAACTTTCAGTTGTATCTGTGTCATAGCAAGTATGCAAACAAATGAGATTTTTCAGAAACTTGGCTGTTTTCATTGGACCTCATCTGGAAAATAGCTCAATGACTTCAGAAATTTCAAATGAAGTTACTGAATGAGGATTCTTTCCTTTTCTTATTGAACATTTCTCTTTTTTTCAAGGTGTGACCTAAATTCCAGTGATATACTCCAAAACTTTTATATTGGCTTCCATAGATTTCCATCTCTCTCAAAGGTATCTAATTAGAAAGTTAAGCAATGAATGTAATAATTTCTTTGGTTTATTCTACAGACAATATAAACCCCACCAAATATGTATACATAGCAGTTCACTAATATTGTCACTGAACTCAAGTTTAGGTCAATATTTAAAGATTTCTATTTCTCTCCCTTAATCCAGGGACAAGGATTCATTTTGCTTAATTTTTAATTATTCCACCTATAACCCATGTCATGCTTCTTAGCAAGACACACCAGAAATGAAATGTATGAGAAAATTTCAAAGCCTCATATAGAATAATTAGAAGTTTCCCATGGCATTTCTAAACAGTATCATGCAATAACTATCATACAAAAAATAATGGAAATATGGAGTTAGATTTCTGCAGACGTTTACTCTCTGAGCATGTAATTTGTGAAACAACACGTAAAAGAGTCAAGCAACAGAACGTGTGAGGCATTTCCTAGCTTTTAGTGGAAATTCAGAGGATTCTCCAGAAGACATAGAAGTTAAAATCATTTGATCTCACGTCAAACACCTTTGTCAGATCAGTGTGTGTCCACAGGGTCTTCTTTGACCACAGTGGAGCATTTTACCTACAGCAGGTGTATTAAGCTTAAGTGAGTCTTACACCATTTGTATTCTCTTCACTGCTATAGGTATAAGTACAGTCTATGGTTATTGTATCTTAGAAGATGATATGCAGTTGCCATAATCAGCCTATCTGATACCCTTTCACATTCAAAGAGTTGTCTCTGAATAGTGATTTACAGAGACAAAGACACTCTCTCAACAATTGGAGTGGAAAGCTGAATTAGGTTTGCACTTATATTAACAGGGGCAGTTTAGGAAATGGTGGACTTGGTTGCTAGCCCACTAGAGATGTCCAATTAATAGGAACTCACATTTCAAAAAAGGTGAGTTCTCAAATGGAGTAAAACAAAAACCATTGCAGGCAAAGTCATACTACCAGTAGGTGTTTCAGGATTGCAGTACGATCTGAAATACCTTGCTTTATACTGTCCAAAACCATGGAATATGTGGAATAAAAGTGGGGTCTGAGAAGAATGATAGTAATGGTAAAGGGCACAAAAACATACAAGCAACGGCTCTAGAGAAGGATTGAAAAGACTGGGATTTTTCCTTTGAAAGAAAAAGTATATAGGAAGTAATGAATAAAAACATCTAAAATAGTGAAAGCATGTTGGAAGGTCTCTCTCTCCCTAATTCTTTTCCCCATCACTAAAATAGGTTAAATGTACTCTACGCCACTTACCTGGCATTGCAGAACGAGAAATAGGGCATGACTAAAAACATCAAAGCCTTCACAAATATGCCTTCTAAAAAAGGTTATGGATCAAGCAGAGCACTTACATTCATGATGAAGTTTTGATAACCTTTGAAATAACCCACTGATACTGTAAGTTAGTATATATCTGAGTGACATAATAATCAGGAGTGGGGAAGATATATCCATTTGTATCCGCAGCATTTACTTGCATTGCCCTTAATGCAGCCGTTTGCCCTGATCAGGTTGTTGCAGATTATCTTCAGGCAGTGAGGTGCTTGTACTTCAGAATTACACTCATATGCCACATTATTTCCAAAGTACTCTGCTATTATTAATGATGTTATCATGGGAATGACGAAAAAACTGTTGTCAGCGGAGTCTGGCACACACACAGTAGTTGTACGAGTACTATTTCTGTTAGGAATGTGATTTTCTACTGAAATATTTATGCTACTACCTTCTTCTGTATGAGCACAGTTGTAATACATCTGTGTATGTGCATGTACTTAAGAACAGTATAGTCTCCTTCCCTGTGGGGAAATAGATACACTAGGATAGGACCTTTATCCTTTTGTAGCTACATCCCCACAAGAATGTAATTAAGCACTGCAGTCTTTCTGTGATGAATTGTACATCAATATCTGAATTTACTAACTACTGCAGAACTGTAAAGGTGGGGTTATTGTTCAACAAAGGTTCTTAGGCACAAATATATTTCAACTAGAAAATAATTTAATAGTATGTCATTCTGATCTATAAGAGTTTAGCATCAGAATTAGTGATAACATGGTATCTAATGACATTGATTATACCATTTAGAGAGAGCTCCAAGGACTTAAATAAACAGCATTTGCATATAACGTTCACTTTCAATGTCCAGTATAACACACACACAAAGTACATATTAATCTTTGAGTTAATTTGTTTCCCTAAACAAAGTGGTTCATTTACTAGCAAGTGTTTCCAGGTTTTCCCTTGTTGCTGTCAGCAATAGGCAAATAAGCTGCCCACCATCTTAGTTTGCATTATTCATTTTGTTCAAGGTGTGCTGGTACTGCTGCCCCATGTTTTCTTTTAATATATCCAATTATTTTGAAAATAGCATCTAGTTCAAGTGCACAGGTACCATTGACTAATAATTAGCAGTGCAATTTGTTAGAGACACAGTAAAAAACCCAAATATCTATCAACTTTTGCATTCATCAGAGAAGTTTTAGAAGGGGGGGGGGGGTGGATGGTTTTATGCTTACTACACTGAGGTTAAAGACATTGGAGATCAGTTCCTGAGGTTGCTACATTTGTTTTGCCTCACATTGAGGAAAACATCAGATCACTCTGGTAGGGTAGTAGTCAACCTTGGTACCATTTTCCTGTCAGTTACAGGGTTCAAATATCTAATGTACACTTAGAATATCCTGAGTTGGAAGGGACCTACAAGGACCATCAATTCCAATCCCTTGACATCTGGAATTAATCACAGGTCAGGCTGGTCATCAGGGAGAAACTCAAACCTCAAGCCCCAAAATGGGATTTACTTATTCTGTCTGGAGAATGTGATGGTCACTTTCCATTGTTTTAGCCCCCAACCTATAAAACAAGATAAAAAATACTTTATCCTCATAACATTTGTTTGCATTCATTAGGCCCTATTTACAGTCTCAGAGGTCCTCTGGTATAGGACTTAATCCAAGCTGATGGTAATTAAAATTGTTGGAAGGTTTTGTCTATATATTGCATTGCTTTACATTTTTACTTTTACATAGTTTCAGCATAAGGTAATCATTAACTAGTTATTTTAGTTAATTCATTTAATAAAAGATAATATACATACTGTGCTCACCTGCAAAGTGATTTCAAGATTTTTTCTGTATGAAGGCAAAAGTGCTACTCAGTTCTCACTGAATCCAGAATCCATTTGCCTTTTTACTGCTTCCAGAAGTGAAGAAAAAAAATCAAAATGGAAATGTGCGAACTATTCTAAATGAGGGAAACAAGAGGAATCTACTCAGTTTTGACTATTAGTTCAGCTTTCACCCTCTAGTCAATTACACTCCATTGTTGAGTAGTCAAGTCAGAACTTGGCTGTCTTCTTACAGAAATAAGAAAGTATTATAGCTACTCTTACTACTTCATCTGATCGTGCAAGGCTGACCACTCACTTGCCCTCAACCTGCTTAAGTTCACAGGTAGAAGTACAGACTTTGACACTTGAGGATTTCTAAAGGAACAATGCTTCAATACTGGTATAGCAGCCCAGCTCCTTCCAAGATGTGTGGTTTTAGGATGATAACTGAGATAATACGCAGAATCTGAACAATGTAAAGCAGGACTGATGGGGGAAAAAACATTTTGCAATAACCTTTCATTTTCCAGATCACTTTCTCTTCAAAGAGCACAAAAAAAAAATAATAATAAAAATTGACCATTATCATGGGATTGAAATGCTGCAGCCTTTCATTTGAAAAATAAAAAAATTCTGGGACCCAGAGCTGCTGGCTGTTATTAGCATGGGATTATTGCATCTAGCACCACTTAACTGCAGTGATGTATTAGAATCATAGAATTCTTTGGATTGGAAGAGACCTCAAAAATCATCTAGTTCCAACACCCCTGCCAAGGTCAGGGACAGCCTCACTAGACCAGGGCGCCCAAAACCCCATCCAACCTGGCCTTAAATGTAAATAGGGACGGGGCTTCCACAACCTCTCTGGGCAACATCTGCCAGAGACTCACCACCCTCATAGTAAAGAATTTCTTCCTAACATCTCACCTAAACCTACCCTCTTTCAGCTTGAAGCCATCACCCCTTGTCCTATCACTGCACTCCCTGGTGAACAGTCCCTCTCTCTACCAGTTTCCTGTAGGACCCCTTTAAGTATCATTGGTAGGGCATAAGTAGGTTACCCCAGAGCCTTCTCTTCTCCAGACTGGACAAGCCCAACTCTTGCAGCCTGTCTCCAGCCCCTTGATCATATTTGTGGCCCTCCTCTGGACTCACTACAACAGCTCAGTGCAGTAGTGTCACCCCCACATCATCCCAAAATCTGCAGGTTCCAGTGCTGTGGCACCAAATCACAAGCTGCCTGGTTCAACTGAGCCCTGCCCCTCTCTTAAGCTGGGGCTCTCTGACTTGCTAACCTCCTTATCCTGTGTCAGTGAACAGTGTTTCATAATATACCCTTAATATTTCATAGCTGTTGTCTTTTGTACTTTATGCCAGTCAGGAATTCTGTAACCCTTTGGATGTACAAAAAAATGCAGTTAGCTGAACAGTATTTTGAAAACCCATAGTGATCTAATAGAAATATAATTGTGTGAAAAAAAAATAATCATTGATTTAATGTTACAGAGAAAGAATTATCTTAGCAATAAGGACAAGGTCTAAGATATTTGCTGGGCAATTAGCAGTCTGGCTACATTAACCAAATTTTCCCTCTGGCCATAAAACCATAAATCCTAAGTTGTGATTGCTGCTTTTCCATGGGAAACGGCTTTGGCTAATTTTCAATATGAATAGTAAAATAAAAAAATGACTGAAGGCTTTGTCCATACATCACATGGCTTTGTGGCTTTAACTTCTTGTGGTTTGCGACATAAGGTAAACATTAAACTGCCTCACTTCATACATGAATTTGAGATGATGATGTAGCTAAGGATGAAAATCAGGTTTGCATGTCTCCCAGTAGATTCAATAGCTACATCTTGTTTTCAGTAAATATTTTTCCACATTTTAATGTGGCTATTAATAATCTTCAGAAATATTAATTGCACTGCAAGTAACGACCTAACCCCTGGTATGTCTTACACCTGAATGTATAGACTGATAATGAATGTAGAATTGCTCATTCTATGGTTACTATTAATGATGTAACTAAGGTCCAGTTGTGCATAGAATTTTGTGTGCAAGAGCTAAAAATATAGTCTGCGTGTTGACTGGCAGAGATTTTCCTGTCACTGCAAACTAGTTAATAAAACCATTGATTACTTGAAAGTGTAGCAGAACACTAAAAAAATCCCCTGGTGTTACAGAAGTGGGAGAGATTGAAAACACAACAGATGGCAAAATTAAATAAAATGAAAATCTGGCTCACATCTCCTTTGGAATATGATTTGGGGCATTTTATTCATAATTTAAAAACCAAAACAAACAAAAAACCCACCAGAAAATCTGTACAGAGGAACAAACAATAAACAACTTCTATTATATTTATTAAAATCTTCAGTACATAGGGTATATGGATAGCAAAATAATAAATTAAGAGATTGGTTTTTGTAAGTTAAAGAGACTAGGATAGATTGCTGGTCAGAAGTGGGAATTAGTCAATACTACAAAAGAGAAAATACTAGAAACTTTTCATAACAGTTATTGAGAATTCAGTTCAACTGGCTGTAATGGAAGAATAAAAAAGTGGAATGTCCAAAATAAGGTCCTGACACTAAATATTTACACATGGCTCAACCTGAAGCATGACAATAGTCAGCTGACTGAAAGTTCAATGAGTGCCTAAGTATTCACCAAATCTGGGGCAAAATGGCAAAAATAAAGTAATGAGGGACTGTTTACACAACTAAAATGTATTCAAAGAACTAATAAAAGGGACAGCAGAAAACAGCTTTAAGGAAGAAAAGCATTTCTTGCATTTGGACATCATGATTTGGCTATGGAAGATATCACTCTTTTTCTATCTTTTCCCCTATCTTCTCTCCTCAGTTCATGGTGGATTGAGGGTGCAGTCCCTTCAGGCAGGTGACCCATCTTCTCAGTTTCTTACAAGGTGGCAAATGCAATTTAGCCTGCTATGTAAATAACAACAGCTGAAGGATTACCCAGCACAAAAAAAGCTGAATAATTTGATGGTGACTGCCCCAGATTCATAGGGAAATTAAGCTATTTCAAATAGCAACAGCTTCAGTACTGAACCATCTGTGGAATAGAGTTATTATTATTAAAATTAGTAAATGTTACTAATCACTCTTTTGTTTGGTTGGTTGGTTTTGGTTTTTTGTTTGTTATACCTTATTTCCATAAGGTTTTGTAGTCGGGTTTTTTCATGGAAGAGAAATCTAGTCTGCTGGTGAAGAGCACTTACAAACTCAGTCACTCACAGAGGGCATGTATACATCTTTAGGAGTGTGCGTGATAATCCATTTACAGAAAATACCACCGTCACTGCACTTAAATGCCATTTGAAGCAGGGACAAAGTTCACATCACAGTTGCAGTGTCTCTTTTTCCTTGCCTTCCTCTCAAGCTGCTGACTTAACTTCTCAGGTGTCTCTGGGGTTTTATCACTTCTTATGCTATCACAGGAGATTCTGAATAGAGATGAGACTAAACTATTTTTAGATAGTAAGGAGATCTGCACAAAACTCAGTTATTTCATGTCAGAGGGATTCATGAAGTCTTTTGGCTTTTCATTTATTTGATCTCACATACTCTGAGTTATGCTTTGAATTTTATGTTCAGATAAATCCCTAAATTCAAAGCAAAATTCATCTGAAAGTGCCAACACCCTCTTGCCATTGCAGATGGGCTGCATGAAAGAGGTAGTTGTAATTGATTTCAGTATTTGAACACAAAAGCATAGTCCAGACCTAGTTCACTATAAAGTTTCACCAAGATTTACCTTAACCTAACCCAAAATGTGAGGGTTTGGCTCCAGAACATATTGACCATTTGACTCAAGATAGAATGTGTAATTTTATTGCTTACTCTCAAACCTACTGAGTTTTACAATGAAAAACCTACATGGCTTTAATTTTCAAGTGAGATAAAACAGAGAACACAGTTTGCTTTCTGTAAGGGTGAGCAGATACTTAGCAGCACGCTTATGAAGGAGATCCACGTGGCTTAATAAATGAATGATGAAAATGTCATCCTGTGGAAACCTGGACATTCCCCTTATTCTCTACTTGGAAACCTTCTCCTTTTCCTTCTCCTTATTTTCATTTCCTCTTTCTCTGAGGTCTACTGCTATATTATGTGGTAAGTCTGTAAGCTCTCTGAAGAAGACACCAGCTTTTCACTGGCTTATCGCTGTGCTGCCTAGCATAAAGGGTTCAGTGAGAAGGCAGCCTTTAGCTTTTGCACCATAGCACAAATAACAGACACATCTCCAGAAATACACTGTGGGGATGGACCTGTGGGATGCACAACATTTAAAAGGAAAAGAATTCCCCATTTCCCCATAGGGTTTTTCACTCACCTGGGACAGGACAGGACATGTCTGTCTGTCTCCTGCAGTTGGCATTTCCACTTGTTCTTGGTACTGCACTGAATTCAAATTCTATCCCTCAGTATTCAGCCCTAAGAAAAATCCTGAAGAAGCAAAATTACTCTGCCTGTTTTTTTCAAGCAGGACTTTTAATTGAGTGACACATTTCCCTTCCAGATACCAGAGCTACTTTGTCTTTAGCCTCAGGTGAAGTTCTTGCTGATTTTTTTTCATGCTTGCTTGCATGTGGGTCAGGTCCAGACAGACTAGTGTTTTTCTACGTCTCCTCCAGTGCCACAGCTCTTACTTTGCTCTTCCCCATGCTTCAAAATGCCGCCTCAGACCTGTGGAGATTAAAGGCATGCTACAATGCCAGCTGTTTTGAATGCTGACAAGCACCTTCATTTGTTTGGAGGCAGCACACGCTCTCCCTTTCCTGCACAAGTTCAGCAGCAGACCAATGCCAGGGGTCTCCAATGCTTCTGGAATTCACTCCTGGCTCTGAGGACATATTTCTAACAATGTACTCTCAATCTCAGTAAGTCTGTGTACTTTGTCACAGTAGAGTACTCATTCAGCATAGGGTATGGTGAACAACAGCAGCAGTTATTAAGTACAATTTTCAGAGTAACCTCCATTTACCAGGTCAGTGCCCCAACAAATGAATAAAAATAACAGATATGAAGTAAATGTTTTTGTTTGAAACGTTGAGATAATGCTCAACCCAGCTTTCTTCCTTACTGTAGATATTGTCATTTAAGAGCATAATCCAATTTTACTTTGGAAGGATGGTCTGAACAAAGAATATCCTTCTGCAGAGCTGCCTGGGAGGCTTGGAGAGTTCAACTGAGTTTTACTTCATTCTCTTCCTGACAGTCAATATTCTCCAGCTGCTGCACAGCAAATATATGATGTCTACAGCATGGGACCCAGTAACTCCTAATGAAAATATCAAGCCCATTCAAGCCTAAACAAACTTCCTGCAAAGAGAAAATTCTTCTAGGAAAAGGATTTTAAAAATGTTATTTTTTTCACAGAAAGCAGTGAGTTTACAGAAAATTCTCTGCTCCTGAGAAGTCTAAACTTTAAGATAGTGCATATAACCACTCGGTATTCAAAAAGAATCAAAGTCACAGTCATGCACACTTTTCAGATACTGCGTAATTTATTTCAACTGTAAAGAACATTGGTCATCTGGTTAGTTTATCCCACTGTAAATTCTTTCGGCTGAGCAAAAATCACCATACGGGCCCCTCAAAAAAATGTAGGAAATTCTAGGTTAATATCAAAGCTGTGAACCTCTATGATTTTCCACAAATTTAGCAGTAGCATGCTAGGATTTTTCAAAGATAACATCAAAAATAAAACAGCCATTGCTTTGAAAGTAGGCATGCTTACAGGTAATGTGTCACTTCAGCCTTACGCTCAAGGAAATACCGGCCTTCTGGCTCTTACCTTTTCCATAGGGAACACATTCTCACACAAAAGAGGTCTGTTTCACTTACACATGACTTAGCAGTCCTCTTGGTTTGTAAAGAAATTTCAGAAAAAGCATTCCCAATAAAGTCTAAACCTCATGGATCACATAGTAAATAATACTGTTATGTCTATCATATTGCATGCATATATATTTACAATTCTGGTCATTTTCTGTGGTTTGATTGCCATAGGTCTAAGTAAAATCCCATCTGCCGAAGCCTCTGTATTCCGCATCTAACTGGAGATAACCATGGTTACAATGCCAAGTGCTAAGCATGAAATTGCAGGCTTTAGATGCAGCAAAAATGATATATTGGCTCTCTGGCATACACAGACACATCTGCACCAGATCCAGTATTTGTGTGCTAAGAACAGACTGTTTACAAGATAAGGTGACTGACATTCTTAATTACAGATGCATACCTCTAGATAAAAGAAGATTATTATTTGCATAACCTGATTGCTTACTCAAATATTATAGAGCACTAGAGCTAATAAAAATGCTTTAATAACTTTGAAACCAAGAGGGTGGTTTTTTTTCTGGTGGGTTTTTTCTTTTTTTTTAATGATGGAAGCACATGATAGGGTTTCTTGCAACAGTGATCTCTCCCAGTCTCTCTGTACATATACAATTTTACATTAACTGGATACAGGCATTCATACATACACACCCGGATGGTGGGAAAGGAGAAAGTGCAAGACATACTCAGGTGTAGGACTAGAAGCAGAAAGGATTCTCAGCATTTGTCTCATCACTTGAGAGATTTTCATCCTACAATTTAACACTGGTTTGTTATCCTATCACTTACAAATTAATTCTTTGGATATGACAATTCGAAAAGAAAAAGAAAAAAGTAAAGAGATAGGACCAGGATTGGTTTAGGTTCTTTTCGGATTCTTTCCTGCAGCATTTTGCTAATGAGATACACAGTAAAATTACATCACTCATGCATTATTTAACAACGTGCCCTCTGGAATTTCTACAGCTTAAGCTTAGATGACTCATGAGCTTGAAAACAGGGCAGCCCTAGGCAATTTAGGTTTCAGAACATACAGAAACTTTGTACATGTTTTTCTATATCCATTCTTTTTCAATAACTAGATTTTTTTTTTGACTTGAACTAGCTGGGGAAATGACCATGTCCTTGGAATGACAGTTGCGGAAAAGTGATCTAAAGATGATGACTGATTTTCCACACAAAGATGTGGTGTTCAGGTAAATTCCTAAAAGTTAAATTAAAAAATCTTCACATCAGCAAAAATCACTATAATTTAATGAGTAAGAAATTTGAAAATTTAAGAGAGAAAATTTGCCCAACTAGACTGGAAAATAACATTGTTGAATATGTAAGCAATTGTGTTTCAAGATTCCAAAGTTCACTTATTAGCCCCTAACCTCCAAAATGTGGATGTGTCAATATTATGTTACTAGCAGAGCTTACAGACAAGCAGCAGTGAGTTTGCTACCACTAGTAGTAGCCTTTATGCTGTTGTTTTTCTGTTAGTTGTGTTCCCCGGGACAAGCTTGAATGCTTTATCAACTAAACTAACTATGAAGGACAAACCTGATGCAAATGGCAAAATTAGAGTCCCCCCAGTTGGCAGACTTGGTACAATACAGCGTTAACATTCAGTGAGGCCTCTGCCTTCTAATCGCATCTCAGATGATTCACCTGCTAGCAGGAGGGCAGCTTGATTACAGTTTGTGACACATAAAGAAAGCAAAAATACATTTTAAAAATTAAGCATTACACGTTGCACTTGCTCTGTTCAGTGTCAGAGCATGTTTTAGGGAGATGCTTTCCTTCCACAGTGTCCTGAAAAGCATGGTTGAGCCACTCAGAAAATTTCCTTCTGGAAGGTGCAGTCATTGGGAAAGAGTCTTCAAGAAACCATCCAAATGCAGGGCGTCAGTAAACTCAAAGGTCTTGGAATCCATTTGATTAACAGAGGAAGCAAGTTACACTGCTAAAATCAGATGGTGGCCTCAAGATGGTTCGGTCCAGAGATTGCTCCCCCAGCAGGCTGATCTCAATGGCTTCGATACTGCACAGAGAAGAAAAGGGGATTTCTCAGATAATCAAGACCTAAGCCAGACAGACCTTCTGTTTACAAAGAACCCTGAAGTGAAAAGAAAAGCAGAGCCACAGAGAAGCTAGTAGAACATGTCTCTTGTGGTTCAAAGCTCCAATGGCATGGGGAGCTGTGAGCCACACACTCAGTTCTGGAGTAGTCTTCAAAGTAATGGTACACAGTAATTAGCCAACCTAAAAGGCCACAAGCACACAAGCAGGATTTTATGGGGATATGTCTCTTCCTGTGGAGAAAAAAAAAATAATATTTAGTCCTCTCCAGTGATTTCATGTTTACTTACTGCAAGATAGGCATTTCACATAGCCAAAGAGATTACCATGCCAAGGTTGTCTTGACTGAGGGAGTGTGGAGACATGGCCAGGGACAAGATTGTGACACAGCCAGTCCCTTGTAGTTCTGTGCTCCTTTAAAGAGGCGATGTTACAATCCAGCTTATTTTCCCTCAAAAAGTTCATTAAAATAATTATCTTCTTAAACTCTCACCACATCGCTATGTCAGCATTGACTTTGTCTTTATTATGATAAAACCAATAGGGCTTTATCCTGTCATTTGTTTGTGTAGGGCAGTTCATCCTGTTTACCTGTTCTGACAGTTGTTTTTCTGGCAGAGTGTTCTTTCAGAGTTTATCCACCCAGCTGGACATTTGTACAGGGTCCAGTTCTCTGACTGAATTGCCATCACCATGAGGCATTTCTGCAATGTAAACAATGCATAATCATTCATCCTACTCAAGGCCAACAGGTACTGCAAATACAAAATCAATATGACAAATAAAGAAGGAGCAGCAAAGAGTAAAGCTGCAAAGATGTATGTAAATGATTGCCAGACTCTTAAACCTCAATGAGATGTTTTCTTATGAGGCACTGAAATTGTGTGTATATAGGATGACAGAAGGCTGTAGACTCCAGAGCAATAGAAACCCCAGAGTACTGGCAGATCAACAAGAAATAGTTAAAGAGAAATAAGCAAGTTAAATGAAAAAATTTCCATATTACTCCAAGCTGTGCTTATAGAGAGAAATACATATGCTTTCAGAATTTTAAATAGACACGTGAAAAGATCTGTTTTCCTATTGTAAATTACCAAGAAAAATGAAAGCAGTTTCTATCTTCTCATGTTTCTGGACCCTTTGACAGAGTCAGCGACAGGCTACTGACAGAACCAAGTGGATACAAAGGTCTGGAATTACTGCCAGCCTAGCCTAGCCCAGTCTAGCCCCAACACGAAGTATTAGCCAAGAGTCACAATGTACCACAGCCTTTCCCAAAGGCTACAACAGCACAGAGATCACAGAGCAGAATAGATGTGGTTTTCATCTAATTGTCACTAAGGAACACACATTTCTGACAGGGGCAGAACTAGTGCAGCCATTTCCACAGTGCTTCTCAAGAAGTACTACAAGCTGCAGGCAGGCAGGATTTGTTGCATGCAGTGTGTAGGTTAGGACCACCTTCAAGAATTATCATACTGACATTTGCCTTATTTCAGTCTTTCTTCTGCAGCCACAGTTTCTGTTCTGGTGACCCACCGATACCTGTTTTGATATCTCAAGTCATTGTGCAATGACATAATAACTAGTGAGACTCTCAGTAACCCAGGAGTAAGGTTTTTTTATAAGGATATCGATAGATTCTATATTAATACAAAATAAAACACCATTATTATTAATCAGTACACACTATCTGCAGATATAAGCAAGCAAAAGTTTACTTCACATTTTTCATTTGACGGCCACTTCAGTATCTGAGCTCTGCCACAGCCTGCTCATCTCCGACTACAATTCACATTGCCCCATGATTCCCAGGTCACTGACAAGGGCCCAGGAACATAAGCAGAGGAACTCCCTGGATTCAGAACCACCTTGGAAGGGAACCCACACACTAGGATTATCTGTAGATTAATTCTTAGGAATGGTTCTGGTGTCAGCTGAGATACAGTTAATTTTCTTTCTAGTAGCTGGTTTAGTGCTGTATTTCAGATTTAGTATAAGAATAACATTGGGATGTTTCCTTTTTCTCTTACTAAGCCTATCTTCTTTTACCACCTCCCCATCCTCCTGGATAACTTGGGTCCAAATATCCCAAAAATTTAGCTCTGCTGCATCTTTCATATGAAATATTTTAAAAGCCATCTCTCCTTCCAGTGAGTCCCTTTCTCATACACAATTATCTGGCTCCTTGTTCAGCTTGTTGCTCGTGGTTCCTCCCTCCAGCTTCTTTGCTTCTCCAGAAGCCAGGCAAGATCCAAGCACCAGAGGATCTTATTTTTCTTCCAGACTACCTGTGTCATGTTTTTCACATGTGAACTCCAGACTACCTCTCCTCAGATCTGCATGGCTCTGTTCCTATCTCGTTCTCCTCACCCAGGGCTTTTAGAGCATTGCATGAGTTGCACAGGTCAAGACTTACCTCTTTCACATGCAACTACAAATCACCTGAGTGGAAACAGAGTTTCACTATTATAACACAGTGGACACAAAAAGTCGATGTCCAATTTCTTGCTGTGGCAGAGGAAGCCCCACACTTTCCCAGGTTATCTGAACAATATCACACCTTGCATTTCAGGTCAGCTTCCATACCGGATGTGTGGGCTCCTCCTGCATGGGAAGAGAGTAACCTGAAAGGGAGGGGATATGTAGAAGATTGCAGGGAGATTGTCTGCAGTGAAAGAGTAGCAAGGGCAAATTTTGGAAGAAAACTATACTCCTAACAGAGTTTTTTAAACTATTATTTTAAACTATGACAAAGGGCCACCACTGAGTGTTTTTTTCTCTCTTACTTTTTCCCCTCTTCTTTCTTCATCTAGTCCATCCTTAAAACTCACTATTAATTATAAAGGTTTTGGTTTTGGTTTAAATTCAATTTGCACCAAATTGTAGCCATGAAGGAAAACTTTACTGGGAAAACATATAACAAAATTAGACTGTCTGTCTTCAGAAGCTTATCATCCTCTGCAAGTTTTAAAGAAAAAAAAAGCCAATAGAAACCATTGTTTTACAATGTTTTCCAAAGCATCACTGCCAGGTAACATTTAAAGAGACATTTAAGGAGAACTCCTTTACCTTTATTTATAAGGAGCTCTTTCAAATGACAAGTAAAATAGGAGAGAGCAGAAAAATGCTTGTCTAAAATGTATCTAGTCAATGACAGTAGCTCATGTCTTAGGCTGGTGAAAAGTAGGGTCTGACCTCCCCGTACTGCCTAGGAGATGATAGATTGTGTGCAGACAATACATGAAGGTTTTTTGATTTGAGGATTCATGGCTTCATTCTTCTTCAGCTCTGCCTATATACTTCCTCATTTAGACTGTTCTGTGTGTTTAAATTCATTTGTTAGCTCCCACAGATCCTTCCACATGTTTGCAAAAAATTATGGACACATTTGATGCCATATAAATTATAAATAATAATAAAATACCAAGGGGTTCAATTTTGTATCACTGTAAGTGCTTCCTCCAATCTGATTATGAGTATGTCCGTTCCACAATGCTTAATCCTGATTGTATAGGAAATCGATAAACAATATTACCTGGAAAAATTTTCAGTTGAGAAAGTTAGCAACATGATTAAAAGCAGTAAAATTAAATTTTCTGACTTTCATGGTTCTGAGAGGTTTCTTAAAATCTGACCTGTTTTTCTGGTGGATTTAATTGTTATTCTCCATTTCTGAAGTGTTCTGTTGCAAGTGGCCCTTTGGAACACTACGGGTTTTTACATAGCATCAGTACACAGGATTTACATTGTTTATTTATTTTTAAAACTTTTCACCATTTTCTATATTCCATTGTTTATAGGCCATCTATTGCCACTGGCTGTTCAACAACGTTCAGGATTAATTTTAGCAGAGTTTTTCTCTCTGATTGGTGGTAGACTATGGCCAAGTGCCAGATATAGATTTTGGCAGGAAGCAGCTGAACCAACTTATTGCTTCCTCATGATCAGGTCTGTGCTGTGGAGCTTCAAAACCTTTGCTGTTAAATGAGTTCAACCTGAAAGAAGGATTTCTCCTTCTTCATTAAATGAATCAGAACCATTTGGAGTAAATGGCTATGACAAGGTTGTTTTTCTTGCCCTGTCCTTAAAGGTGAGATTTCCCTTGCGTGATCCCATTGCCCTCTCCCGTTTCCCCCAGGAAACCATGCACCATGTCCAAAAGAGTGCAGAGTCCTCTTCCATAGTTCAGTGAATTAGAGAAACATTGCAAAATATTGCCTTTTGTGTGTTCATTCTTGTGCCACATAAGTTTTTTAAGGATTTATCCTAAGCAAACCAAAAATAATCTAAGAGGATGTAATGATTTTTCTCTCATAAAACAAAGGAATCCCCCCACAGTAAGTAGATGAGAATAAAAAGCCTAGCTGGCCAAATTCCTATTAGATGTGCCAAAACAGGAGAGGCAGGGGGGCGGGGGTAGAAGAAAAAAAAATTGAGAGTTTGTTTCCTATTTCCTCCTCACAGCAAGCGAGTGTTCGTCATGAAGTATTGTTTGTAATTCAGTTAGAGAATTGAGAGACTTTTTGTCCCTTAAAATAGCAGACTGAGCTTTTTTCTCTTCTCTTCTTAGTATGCCCTAGTGGGCCCTATACCTAATGCACATGTACATTGATTATAAACAAATCCAGAGACTGTAGCTTTTTATGGGGAAATATTTACTAACAAATCAATATAGCCTTTCAGATTTATGATTCTGTTTTATACAGTGATAGAATCTTTAATGTTTGGGTTAGGTAGATTCCTCTGTTGGTACTACATGTTGTACATTAAAGTCAACTAACTGGGTTTTTTTTCAAATATAGATACAAAAAGGCTCATGACACATTGGAAAAAAAGGCAGCAAAGTTTTGCTTCCTTTGATCTACTCTGGTTTGGAGACTTTTGTGAATAGTATTCAATCAACACATTGACTAAAATACATTCATATAATATTTAAGAATCATGTGTTATTTATATTGATATGTAGTTACCCCTACTTTATTATTTTAAAAATCAAAACTTCTTTTTACTTTTAGTACTTCAGTTATTTTAAGTTATTTTAAAGCAGTCTTATCTACTGGGAAAGGGTTTTTAAATTTCATTCACTAGTTACCTAAGATTATTACAAATATATGACTATGGGAGTCTTTCAAATTTTCTTTTTTAAATTATGCTTTCCAGCATGTCTAAATATTTTGAATGGTGCCACAAATATACTTTAATCCTCAGTAACCTGACGTTGAATTTTCATCTCGCAATGATGTAAATGAAGAGAAAGTCAAGTGTAGTCAGAATGAAGTTACATACAAGCATACATTATGTGTCAAGGTCACTTAGAAGCCTACAGAAAAGAAAACAACAAACCTCAAAGAGACTGTCCAAGATTCTCTCAGAGAAAATTTACCAGAAATATTTCAAAGATATATATTCCTCTTTATTTTTACACTCCGTTATGGTTAGGCAAGTTTAGACTTACAGTAAAAGAGCTTGGAACCTCTTCTCCACTAAAAAAAAAAAAACGCAAATGTTGTCTCTGTTCTTGTTTAGGTCAACCAATGCCAAAAGTGACTAAGCCAATTCTCAGGCAGTTTAGGTTGTCTCGTCTAATCCATACACTGCAAATACGAAACACTGCACGTACGAAACACTGCATGCAGACTTTTGGCAGCACGTATGAAAATAATCTAAAGTGTGGACCAGTAGGAACCTTAGCAGCACTCTTGCTGGCCTTAAAAATGTGAAGAATAGCACTGCAATAATAAAAAGTCTGAGGTCAGGGTATAGGGCTTGATTCGCCACATAGCTTTTATTTGGCTATTCCACTAAGAACTGCTGGGTGTTCCTTGTTTCATCCCAAAAATTCATGCACACACAGCATGACTTTGCAGGTACAAACATGCAGCTTTCTGAGGATCATCCCATGGTGCTTTGTCCTGGTGGCCCATTGATGCTTTGTGGGATGTTCTGTTAGCACATTCATAGCAGGGCCTTTTTGAGACACTAGAATGAAGGGATTTATTTCCAAGATTCACCTCTTTCTGAGAATGTGGACTAGACTGATCCAGCTTATAATGCTGGCAGTCACTGATCCATGCAAGATAAATACCTGATATTTTCACATGGATCACTCTTCTTCGGCAGGTACAAAGGAACCTCAAAGTTAAAAGCCCATTGCAATGAAAATTTTTGTGGAGCTAAATAATCATAGAATCACTGAATGTGTTAAATTTGAAGGGACCTTTAAAGGTCCTCTGGTCCAGCACCCCTGTAGTAAGCAGGGACAACTTTAATGAGATGATGGCATGTTGCAGGAGATCTTGCAGTGGACAGGTTGGCAATTGTCTTTCTACCTGTGCTGCAAAATCAGGCTGAGACAGGACTCCATGAAGCAAGATAAAGAGCAGAAAATACTTGAAGGTGAGCACTGCCACAGGTTGAAAGAACAGATAAACAATAATGCCTGTTTTGGGAAACCAACTCCTACCAAGCATTCTGAGCATGAGTTTTATTTATGCCTCCCTGTTATAAATATACCTTGCCAGAGCTACAGCTGGCATAAATCAGCTTGACTTCAATGGAGCAATACCAAATTACAGCAAGTGAGGATCTGGCCCCATGGAAATATTGTATGTCCCTTTTGTGGCATTCTGCTGGTTCTGAAATCAATACTTCATTTATCTTTCTGTCCCTGGTACAATACCACTCCTGCTGTAATTGTGTTGCTTTGAGCTGCTGGACGTAGCAGTATTATGCAACTGAGGCATACTTTCATTAGCCAGAGAGCACTCATTTTTCAAAGCAGTTCTCCAAAACCTTTTATTTGTTCCACGTTCCACTTAATATTCTTCCAGTTTCCTCTCGCAAGCACGTAGGTCCCATTAAAGGTAGCAGAGGTCTGAGACCTGACCCTGCTCTATTCCACAGCTGACACATCTTCATTTTCACACGCACAGTGTCTAATTTCAAACAGCTGTTTATCCATTCCCATGTCCTACCCTGTGTCACTGTTTCAATAAGGAAAGTCAAATGCTGTCACTTATGCTTCCCATTTATTCTGTACTAATCAGAAAGGGGATACGCACAGGATTCAGTTTGCCAATAAATATAAAGCAAAGACAATCACATACAAAAATAATGAATAAAGTTTAAAGTCAGGAGCACACTTACTCCTTGGGCTACACTGATATCACTGATGCAGATACTGAGCACAGAATCCAGTAAAGAGAAGTGGGAAGATAAAAGACCTAAGTAAATATTAGTACAATTTAAAGTGTAGGAACAAATTAATACTAACGAAAGAACTGACAGTGTATACTAATAAAGGAACTGATAATCTATCATTCATCACAGGAAAAGTGTCCCACTGCCTCCTTCTGAAAGACATTTTAACTCTCTCTAACTTCTAACTCTAACTTCTAATAGTTTGCAAGATCTGAGTCACCTTCCATAATGCACCTACCTCCACCCAGCATTTTTTAAGGGAGTTTAGGATTCTACCTTTTTCCTCATAGCTGTACATAAGTTTAGGTGCCACATGAACACTCCATTGCAATGACAGACTTTTAGCCACTGAGAGAGAGCTCTGTATATTCCTGTTCCTCTTCCAAAGTTTTTAATTTTTCTCATCCTTCATGTGAAGAGTAGAAGACATAAATAAACCACGAAGTGAGGCTAGGGGATTGCTACCAGTAAAGCCAAAGAGGATGATTGTTTAGGCAAATTGGGAAAGAATAAGACCTGCAGCCCATTTGTATACCCACTAAATTACAAAATATTGTATAGATATAAGAAATAAAATATAACAACCCCATGCAGTTTTTCCGAATTTTATTTATACAAAAGCACAGTCACAGATAAATTTAAATCTTCCAGAAAGGAAACTCATTGTCCAATTAACAGCTGTAAGCTCAGTGATGATCTATTTTGTACAAATATCTGTCACTGTGGGGACACAGAATTACAGATTAGTAAATAAAATGTATAAGATGCACTTTTCATGAGCTACAATACTGTTACTGGAAAGTATCTCCTATCCCCTTAAATACCTGCAAGGAGTTCCTCTTAGTGCTTTGCAAGAATTATTAGCTGTGCTGGGTTTGGCTGGGACAGAGTTAATTTTCTTCACAGTAGCTGGTATTGGGATGTGTGTTTGGATTTGTGCTGAAACCAGTGTTGATAACACAGGGATGTTTTTGTTACTGCTGAGCAGGGCTTACACAGAGACAAGGCCTTTTCTGCTCCTCACACTAACCCACCAGTGAGGGAGCACAAGGAGTTGGGAGGGGACACAAACCAGACAGCTGATGCAGACTGGATGAAGTGATATTCCATTCTATATGATGTCACACTCCATATATAACTGTCCATGCTCTACAGTGTGAGTAGCAATAGCAGTCTGATTTTCTACACCCCAGGATTTCTGTCCATGTAGGCCTTTTTTTAATAATATCTTCACAGATGTGACAGGAGCATTGACTTTTTATTGAAGTAAAGCAGAGATATGTTAAAACTGTGCTGATACAAACAAGCCAATATAAGTAACAACCTGTAGCATTACTAAAGGGGTATTCCTTGCTAAAAACCTTAATCTTACAGCAATGACTTACAAAATCTACATTTTTTGTGTGATATCTCATTCCCTACATTCCGTATACCAACAACTATTAAGAAATATTTTACTCCCTTTATTTCCTAGTTACTCTATGCCTGCATCTTTCCAAGGCCAAGCACCACAAATTAATTGGAAAGTTGCTGTTGATTCTTTCCTAGTTTATGGCCTTTGACACATGCTGGAGAATTCATTAAATCTGGAACATGCTTTAGCATGAAGATGATTTGAATGTATGAATGACATCCTGATAGCAAAGCTGAGAAAGCATGGGATAGACGAGTGGACAGTGAGGTGGGTTGAGAATTGGCTGTCGGACCGAGCCCAGAGGGTCGTGATTCATGGAGCGGAGTCTGACTGGAGGCCTGTGACTAGCGGTGTTCCCCAGGGCTCGGTGTTGGGTCCAGTCCTGTTTAACATCTTCATTGACGACCTTGATGAGGGAATAGCATCGACCCTCAGCAAGTACGCCGATGATACAAAGCTGGGAGGAGTGGCTGACACGCAGGAACACTGCACTGCCATCCAGCGAGACCTGGACAGGCTGGAGAGCTGGGCAGGGAGAAACCAGATGAGGTTCAACAAAAGCAAGTGTAAAGTCTTGCACCTGGGAAGGAACAACCGTTTGTATCAGTACAGGCTAGGGGATGACCTGCTGGAGAAGAGCTCAGTGGACCTGGGGGTCCTGGTGGATGACAGGTTGGCCATGAGCCAGCAGTGTGCCTCGGTGGCTAAGAAAGCCAATGGGATCCTGGGGTGCATCAGGAGGAGTGTGGCCAGCAGGTCAAGGGAGGTGATCCTCCCCCTCTACTCTGCCCTGGTCAGGCCCCACCTGCAGTATTGTGTCCAGTTCTGGGCTCCCTGGTATAAAAAGGACAGGGATCTCCTGGAGAGAGTCCAAAGAAGGGCTACGAAGATGATTAAGGGCCTGGAGCATCTCCCCTGTGAGGAGAGGCTGAATAAGCTGGGGCTGTTCAGCCTTGAGAAGAGAAGACTAAGGGGGACCTAATTAATGTTTATCATTATCTCAAGCAGGGGATGCAGGGGGAATCAGCCAGCCCCTTTTCAGTGGTCTGTGGAGACAGGACAAGGGACAATGGCTGCAAGTTGGAGCATAGGAAGTTCCGAACCAACATGCGGAAAAACTTTTTCCCAGTGAGGGTGACAGAGCCCTGGGACAGGCTGCCCAGGGAGGTGGTGGAGTCTCCTTCTCTGGAGATATTCAAGACCCGTCTGGACGCCTATCTGAGTGAAATGTCCTAGGGAGCCTGCTTTGGCAGGAGGGTTGGACCCAATGATCTCTCGAGGTCCCTTCCAACCCCTACAATTCTATGATTCTATATGGTTTACCATTTCAAGATCCATAGATTTTGGTATTCTTTTTTTCATTTCCTCATAGCAGCAGTATTTAAAACATAATTATTTGCCTATGCACACAATATTCATAAGTAGAGCTGTTTAAACTGTACGCTGAAGGGAAAAAAAGCTGAAAACAGAGTTTTGGAGCAATAAAACTATTGTTGATATTATTTGATTAATACTCTCAGGCAGAAAATAGAGAGATTAGAAGTTGGAGAAACAAAATATCTCACTGCAGTCTTGACAAACTGAAATATATACATGCATTTTAAAAAGAAAATAAGGATTGAGTATGTTCAGTAGACCCCAAGAAATTTTATGTATATACCTTTCTGAGACGCCACTGAACCAAAAGATCTATTATTTGCACGAGTCTACTCATGAATACTAAGTGCCAAATCTTCCCTTTTATTTTACCCTTTCTTTCCTTCAAATGCTTGAAGTAAGATACCTTCTTGGGTGTGTTGGTTTGTCAGTGTTTCTATATCAAAATAATCCTGCCTGGTGTATTCAAGTATCTTATTATTTCATTGCTGTTGTTGTTGCTGTATGCTGAGGATTTCATACACAGGACTTTCAGCAGGCCTTGCTGCTCTAGACAAAGAGACTGCCCTGGATTTCAGATATCCTCATCTGTAGTATGTAGCCAAATGATCTTTTGGGACTTTCAACAACCTCACATAGCCTTTTCAAAACTCAGAACAAATGCGTTTTGAAACCAGATTTGATAGATTTGTTGTCCATGTAAAATAAAAGTCAAACCTGGTATTCAAAAAGGCTACATAAACATGGTTTTGCTCTACTGAAATGTCTAAATGCCAGTGCTTCAGGGTTGTGAATTGGTAAAACCTTGCTCCCATGTTCTGTTCACCAGCTTTGCAGTTTCGTCATCTCAGCTGTGTTAGATATTTCAGTACAAGCCAGTCAGTCACTCATATTTCATGGAATTGCACACATTTTTGAGGACAGATCCAGGCAATCTCTCAAGAGACTCTGTGGCCAGAAAAGGTGTAATATTCAGCTATGCAACACTGACAATTCAGTCTGTTTATTCCATAGAGAGTATCACCCAAATTACTAAAATCACCCTCATTCACTTAACATCATTAAAGCATGCATCTCTTAGAAGGTAACTCATATAAAGCATCAAGAAGACACAATGACTTCTGCTTTTTGAGATTTGGGAGACCTTTAAGAGAGTCTACTGAACAGTAATATTTGTACATGTCATCTTATTTGATACACATAGTTTTTTGATCTGATTAGAATCAAGATGATCAAAGGATCTCTAATATTAAGATGTTACCTGCAATTATCCTAGCACCTTCAAATACTTTGTATTGCAAATATTCTCCTGGTTAGGAAGAAGATAACAAAAGCCACCTACATGTTTTTTATCTCCTTTCACAGCCACAATTAAGTGTTTGGGGTTTTTTTCTTCCAATTTTATGTGCCAGATAGATCTTTGTCCATAGATTTTTGTTGATGATAGTAAATTAAGAGTTGCTGGTGACTCTCTAAAGGGACAAGAGGCCTTGCAGAGGGATCTAGATAGATTGGAGCATTGGGCAATGATTAATGAAATTAAATTTAACAAGTCCAAATGCCTGACCCTGCACTTAGCATGGAGTAATGCTGGATGCAAGCATAAATTTGGAAAGGAGAGGCTGGAGATCAGTTCTGCAGAAAGGATCCTGGGGGTGCTGGTCAACATGTGACTCAATATGAGTCAGCTGTGTGCCCTAGTAGCCAAGAGGTGCCTCCTGGTCTGCATGAAATACAGCATAACCAGCTTGTTAAGAGAGGTGATTACCCTTTTGTGCTCAGCATTGGTGCAGCCTCTCCTTAAGTACTGTGTGAATTTCTGGGCCCTGCCATTTGAGAAGTATGTGAAGGTCCTTGAATGCATCCAGAGGAGGGAATCAAAGCTGGTGAAATGGCTGGAAAGAATGTCTTATGAGGAGTGGCTAGGGATTTGGGGTTTGTCTAGTTTGGAGAAAAGGAGGCTGAGGGTTGGCCTCATTGCAATCTACATCTTCCTAAGGAGGGAAGTGGAGAGGGAGTTCCTGGTCTCTTCTTCCTGGTTTCTGGTGATAGGACATCTGGGAATAGTTAAAAGCATCAGGTGAGGTTTAAACAGATGTTAGGAAGCATTTTGTTACTGAGAGGGTGATCAAACACTGGAACAGGCTTCCTAGAGAGGTGGTGGATGCCTCAAGCCTACCTGTTTAGTAGACTTTAGTGCAGTGCCCTTAACAACATGCTTTGACTTTTGGTCAGCCCTGAACTAGTCAGGTGGTTGGATTAGATGATCATTGTAGGTACCTTCCTCCTTAAATTTTCCACTCTTTTCTGTTCTGTTCTACTTTGTGAAAATCTATCAATTCATATGATGTAAGAAGCCATTTTTTCAGTTTACTTTGGGTTTTTTCTTGCTAGCACACTGACAACACTAACAACAGTCTTGATATTTGTGGTAAATCCATCAAAAGAATTTAGCTAGTATTCTTTAAAGAACATCTGTTGTCCCTGGTTAGTTCAGATATGCCAAAATAACAATGTGTTTTCACTGCACTCAGCCACAGGCCAGGTGGCATTCGTGGGCTGTTTACAGCAGAGAAAAGGAGGTTTGGAGACTTTAAGCACAGGAGTAAAGTGGTCTTTTGACCTTGAGATATCAAATACAAGGCAGGGAAGGTGAACAGAATACTGCAAGAGGCTTCCATTAAAGATTTTACAGTGGCTGAAGCATTCAGGAACTATGTTTAGCTGCAAGAAGCTGAAAATGGGCATCTCATTCCTTATGATTAATTCTAGTTCTGGACATCTTACAGTATTGCTTGTGCAGTTTGGTTTAGGACTGAGACAAAGCTTCACTGCATACAGCAGAGAAACAAGCGTGCATGTGGCGTATCTGAACCTGTTCACTCTGCGCACGATTAGGAGCAAAAGTTGAGCAGAGCAAATGCCTAATATTATTACCTCCACCCCACGCCTGGGGAGATGTGTGTCAGGGTACCTGTGGAAGTCTGACTAAGGTATGGGATACAGGGAGGAAATTCTTGTGAACAATCCCAGCTGGGGCAGGGGTCCATTTCCACAGTCCGTCACACGTGGACTGTTGGAATGCACTGTGTTTCGCACACCTTGTGAGGCTAGAACTTTGTGAGAGGTTAGCACAACACTGAGGAGACTGTCATATTTTAAAGTAAGCCCCACACCTTTTCCCAGAGCAGAATAAAGAGCCTGTAACTGAATTTTGAAAGCTGCAGCAGTGTGGAAAGAGAGATGATTGACAAAAGTAAAACTTGTGTGGACTAAGAGGTCAAGAAACTTGCTTGCAATTGCAATGAGTCAGTACTAGTGGGTGAGAATGGGGATGAAGCTGAAGACAAGCCCTTTTAAATAGGTTGTAAAGAGTGAAAAGGGCATGATAACCTATACTGCACAATTTACTGCCAGATAGCTCCCAGATGAATGAAGTTAATAAAGTTTTGGGCTAATTAAACCATATCCCCTGTGCTTTGTCATTCTTTCTGCATGTCCAGCACAATGAATAATTTAAAATGAGACTGCAAAATAGAGCTGTTGAACTGGCCTTTTAATCCTTTCTCAAATTAGTTATACCAATAGCTTTTTCATTTCTCTTTATTTCCCTTCTAGCATCATTTGAAGCCTACTTGTGGTTTCCAGGTAAGTTTGCAGTTGTGGCCAGATGGGACTGCCATTTCAGCTAATACAGTATTAGTATCTCTTCCTAGCAGTCTGTCTTTTGATATTTATAGTCAGCAGGCGGATCATGGGGGACTATAGTTGAATGAATGCTGTTCCACTAGATGTATATATATCAAGCTATATTTATGCATGTTGTTTTTGTGTCCTGTGTAGAATTCCCACCACTCATTTCACATGCTCCTCTTTCTAACGGGACAACCAGATGTACTAAATTAACATAAAAGTCATCCATCTTACTGAAAATGCAGTTTAAAGACAGAGATATTTAAGCAGATTCAATGTCCAGGAGGAAGAGCTGTACATAGAAATCTCCTTTTTATCTCCAGAACCTGTACAATGCAGATAACAGCAGTGAAAACTTCATGTCTGCAGAGAGCTGAGACAGAAAGTTTAGTGTCTATAAAGTTGTTTTTAACCTGTGTCCCAGAGACCTCTACCAGTCTGTGAGCAATTTTTAATGAGTCCACAAAGAGTAAGCAAAGCAGAGAAAGTTCCTCTTGTCAAGAGGCTTCTATTCAGTTCACATATCTGTACTTCTGCTGGAAGATATTTGGGGATGTGGAAAACCAGAAAAAAAAAAAGACCCACTCTAGGTCAATTTAGTGTGTCACTTGCCTGCTGGGATGATCAAGAAAGGTGGTGCTGGTGACTGCTATTGAATATACAAGGGACATCCTATAAGAAAAAGACAGAGCCCACAGATTCAACTCATTTGCAGTATAAAATTACTATTGGGTCTGAATAATCACTTTCATTGTTATCAGTCATTATCAATATGAATGAATTTAAGATAGAGAGAATAATATTAGCTTAAATCTTACAAATGAGAAAATGTAGAACAGCAGATCAGAATCCAAACCGAGAATTAGGTCATGATTTTTCAAAGCAATTTAATATCATATAGGGTGTTTAAATGTTCAAACTGCAGTTCACATTACTTCCAATTGCACTGGAGACAGTCAGCACTGGAGCCCTTGGGATATAGAAGCAAACATCTGGAAACCAAAGACCATGTAATAAATGAAAAGGCATTTTTAATCTCTTGATTAATTGAAAGTGTCTGTTGACAGAGCTGGGAACAAAACCCCAAATTTTCAGACTACCATTCAATTGATCTAACTAACTGCTATTCCTTCTCTTCCTGCAGTGTGTTTTCTAATTTTGAAGGACTAAATGGGCCTAAAAATGTCAAAGGTGTAAAATAGCCATATGACAGTACAGTACATTAGATTCTTCAATAATGCTCAAGTAACAAATACAGAGGTTTTAGAGTACTTGTTTAGCAAAGGTTTTTCTTTTTAATACAATCTCTTACTCCCTTATTTTTCCTGTAAGGAGCTTTTAGAAAGAAAATATCCTGCTTGATCAATATACAGAAATACTATTATTTACTGCTGGAAAAAATCATAAATCTGTTACTTCTAGAAGGAAGGATAGAAAAAACACACACAGAGGAGGAAAGAAGAAAGAAAAAGATATGTTTATAGCTGGAGTTGCAGACTCCTACTTGCAAACTCACTGCTAGAGAGAAGCAAGCACATCACACAGTCTTATCAGCCCCTTCAAGACCTGGCAGATGCCAGAGTCAGGTTCTTTAAGTCAGTGCTGTGAGGTGCCCTTCTGGTCACGGGTCACAGCTCTGTTACAAAAGATGAAAACTTAGTGAGTTAGATCAGTCTCTGTATTTAAACAGGAGGCAAAAGAATAAAAAAGGTTAGAGGAAAACAACCCTGAGAAGCAAAGGAAACATGAGAGAATTGTGAAAATAATAAAACACATTCTCTTTTTGTTCTGGTTCATAATTAAGTCTAGTTAGAATTTTACAATGTCTTTAGACTGATTTCTAGCCCCACCTTCATTTTGAATACTAATGTTACCTCAGGCTCTGGATGACATTTGGAGACACAGTTAGCTTCGTTGGTGGTTACATTAACTTGTTTGTATGACACAAAATTTGGTTTTCAAGATTCTGCACAATTTGTGCAGCATTTGTGACTATTTCCAGCTTATGCAAAATAAATCCATAAATAAAGTGGGGAGTTTGACATCCTGCAGACAAGACTCTCCTTTACCAAACAGAACTGCAGAATGTCATGGAGGGATGCCTTCTGTGCAATGAATGAGACTGGGATGCTACAAAAAAAGTTGTGTGTGATCATGCAGTGAAACCCAATGAGATAGCACTTGTGCCCAGTTACCATGATCCCAGCCCCACAATAAGTCTCCTAGGACTCCTCAGCACTGTTCCTATCACAGGATCCTTGTCTAAACACCCTGCTTCTCCTATCTGCCTGCCTCCAAATACTCACTTGGGCAATCTCAGGTCTCTCCCTATCTGTCACATTTTGCCCCTTTTTTACCTTGGCCCTGCTTCACACACACACTCCTTGGCTGTTTTCTTGACAGCCTAATATACCTTCCCAGGACTTCACCTTCCAAAATCTATTTCTCTGCCCTCAACTCTTGATCCAGCAAATTTTTATCAGAAGTAAAAGATACGTCTCACATTTTGTAGTATTTCTGCTTCGTCCTCATCTCTTTCTGTTCTCCACATGAAAGATTTGTATTTCAAGTAGAAGTTTCTGGATCATTTGGACAAAACAACCTATTTTGCCCTAGCATCATTCACAGAAAATCTTGAAACATCATGATGCAAAGATTCAGCTGGAGACAGAAATTGGCATGGAAAAATTCATCCCAAATGCTGGCTGATTTATAAGTAACTGAATAAAGGTATGTATTATGGAGAATGCTTGGCAACCTCAATAACAGGCAATGTTACTTAGTTTTGCCTAAAATATGAATGCCTCTCACAGAGAAGGAAAAAAATGGTGAAAGATAACTAAGAAATTCAGAAGATATTGGCATACGAATACAGAGGGGAAGAGAGATTGAAAACAGCAGCTGCTGTACATTAATATGCAAAGTCACTTTTACAGTATCAGACGTAGAAGAGAAAAAACCCTGTGGTTACTTGCAAACTTGCACACTGGACCAGTGAGTGTGTTCTAACTCAGATAGCTAGGAGCCTGCAGATCATGGGTGACAGGTGTACCCCCAACACCCAGCTCCAAAGGTATCCTGCCTCTAGGTCAGGACAAGACCCACATGAAATTATCTCCTCCCTGCAGCTCCCTATTTCCAGTGGGATGGGGGATGACAGAGGTTCACCATTACATTCCCTCCAGTCTAGATGATAGATGTACAAGGATGGCTAAATATTACCATGGGGTATGTCTTCTCATCATACTTGGCAATGATCGAGAGGTTTGCACAGCAACCTGTCCCTTTCCTAAGTGTTCAGCTCTCTGTTGTCCAAGGCCCATTTTGGTGTGACCCTGCTGCGCAGCTTTGGCTTTGACCCCTGAGGAGACTGTTGTGAGAGAAAGCTGAGGAGGTGACTGATGCACGGGGCTGGGGCTGCCCCGATTCTCCCCCAGCTGCCCTGCTCTTGGTTGGAGCAGTGGGAGCCACTAGCCTCCACAGCACTGTGACAAGCCTAAGGGCTCAAGAGGTAAACAAATGATGTGAAAAGACAAAAAAATCCTAAAGAGAAAAAATCAGGGGATTGCAGACCGAGACGTGACAAAGTTATTTCAAAGAGCAGTAGGCATGGACTCTTCTGCACCTGGCTGGTGACCTGGCCATCAAAAATACATCACATCCCTTATGCGCAGTGGCGATGCCTAGCCTAACATTTGACTAACTACAGCTTTCTCATATATGCAATATCTCCTTTATTCTTATAAACTGCACAGAACTTCTCTGTACATGACAAAAAGATCCAAGAAGGAATAGCAATAGCATATGTATGTAAGCACTCGCACAAACAACTCATATATCTAAATGTGGGAAAGACTTTCTTTTAAAATATTTTGATGGTTCAGGAAAAACTTAAAATACTTGTGTAAATAATGGCTAAAAGACCAGAATTTAGGACAGAATTTTATGATTACTCCTCTTTTTCCCTCTTTTTCCAAGCATGACTTACTAACTTGGTCCTTGAGAAATGACAGCCCAAGGAAACCTTGACAAAACTACGTGGTAGCATTCAAGCTTATAGAAATAGAGATAAAATAATGCAATGTAGAAGTCCAGAAAAATGCAGACCTAATTGAATCAGCTGCATGATTTTTCCAGGTTAAATTAAATCGTCAGATCTTAGCATTTGCTGAAACAGTAGCAAGATTCAGCAGTGTGTAATCATTTTTGGTCTGATTGTGCATTCTCTGCATACTCACTTCTACTGAAGTCATTAGATATTTTGGTGCATAAAGAAACTGGGATTAGGTCTTCTTCAAATTCTATAGGAGCAAGAGTAATTAAAATTCATGACTTCACAGTCTGGCCATCCAGACAGCTGATCCAAAGACTCTCATTTCAAGCAGGAACTTATTGTTCAATCTCTGAAAAAATTAACCTTGACAATTCCTCTGTATTTCTGCAACAATTTGCCGGTTTAGCCCTGGCTGGAAGCCAGACACCCACCAAAATCAGTCTATTACTCCCCTTCTTAGTTGGACAGGGGAGAAAATATATATTAAGAGGCTCAAGAGTCAAAATAAGGACAAAGAAATCATCCTGTCATTAACGACGCAGGCAAAACAGACTCAACACAGAGTGCAGAAAAGAAAGTTATCTAATTTATTACACTACGCTAAAGAGAAACAGTGAAAAACCAGAGTCAGGAGTGCAACCAAATATCTTAAAACAAATGCAACCAGGTCTTAAAACACTTTCCCCCCCACCACTCCCTCCTTAGCAGACTTTAGTCAGAAATTTGCTCCCTTCTTCCCTCCCGTTCGCAGCCCAGGAGGGGCAGGGAAAAATGGGGTTCTTGGTTACTTCTTCATGAGCTGTTTTCCTTTTTCAGATCTTAAAACACCTCTACCTCCCCCCTCACTCCCTTCTTAGCAGACTTCACTCTAGTCATGATTTCACCCCCTTCTTCCCCACTCCCACCCACGATCACAGGACAGGGGAGCAGGGACTAGGAGATGGGGGCTTCGGTCAGTCCCTTGCAAGTTGGTTTCCTTCTCAGCCGGGGTGGGGGGAATTATTCCACACAGCCTCCCCCTGCTGTACCATATGGTCCCACCCATGAGAGACAGTCCTCCATGAACTTTCTCCAACGTAAATCTCTTCCCACCGGGCTTCATCTCTGCTATGGCAGGCAGCAATAAATCACAGTGTCTCTCAGTCCCAGTCCTCCACGGGGCTATAGGCCTCCCCCAGCAAACCTGTCTCCAGGGCAAAACTCTCTCTCACTCATCTCTGTGCTGGCAGGGCTCATCCCAATGTAAGTCACAGCATCTTCTCTATGTCTCCAGCTGCTCCATCCAGCATGGAGCCTCTCCACAGGCTGCAGGTGGGGTCTCTGCCTTTTCCATGGGTTTCTCCAAGGGCTGCAGGGGCATCTCTCTCTTGGGCACCTGGGGCACCTCCTCCCCCACCCTTCCCAGCCTTTGGTGTCTGCAGCTGCTGACATGTTGGCACTCCGTTCTCTGGTGGTAAAATGCAGCTACTTCTGGGTCCTTTTCTCCTATATGTGATTCTCAGAGGTGCTATCAGAGCGACTTTGGCCTTGAATTGCCTGGTGTTTATACTTTTCGGCTGGCAGAGCGTTCCAGCAGCCATTTTCTGCAGCCCCTGGTCTCTCTCTCAGAACCCAACTACGCACAACTGCGACAAACAACAATGGTATCTTTAGGGAATCAAATACTGTAATTGGATCCAAAAGCTATTGCTGGTCCATCTCTGCATGTATTTAATTCCCTATTCACATTAAGATCACATGCACATATCCACAGAAACTCCTCACCTGTCTATTAATCCTTGCCCAAAACCACAGTAGGTACACAGTTTATTACAGAAAGGCACGAAAACATCCTTAAGTAAGAAGTCTCTTTCTCCCTGAACAAAAAATAAAAGGACTTAAACCTTTCTGAATCTCTCTTCATCTTGATCTACACTGAGCACCACCTAAATTACTCCTATGATATTATCTAGGTCAGATTAATTACCAGGTGACCAAGAATACCTTTTTCACTGGCAGAGCAATCCTTGCACCTTCCTGTAACAAAACATTCTGGAGCTATTTTCTTCAAACATCAGCTGAGATGAGACATCCCTGAGTGCCTCACTTGTGATTATACATCACAATTCCCTTACAAGACATGGTAATATGTCTGAATAAAACCTCACACTTCATCCTGCAAAAGAGGAAGACCAGGACTGCCATGAAATTTATAGCATTCGAATGGTGACCAACCCCATTTGCCTGTGGTGCAGGATTCCTTATGTTACGCATTACTTATGATATTCACTCTCTGAATACTTATAATTCCAGTATTGATCCAGTAACACATATGCAATGACAAAATTAGGTCCTAATAATGAAACTGAAACCCAACTTCACATTATACAAAAGAAACCCTTTCAAACAAGATCAGAAAAGACATGTCACAGCAGCTGAAGGTTTGACTCTTTGCATTTTTCTTTTTTGTATGGATCAACGTCTCTTCTATCATTTGAATAATTACTGTCCCTCTTACTTTATTTATGTACTATCCATGCAGCAATTTGTCTGCATTTGTAACATGTCCAGATTATCTACATTTTCTCCTTACACTTTGGCACAAAACTTACCTTCAGAGTTCACT
This sequence comes from Hypotaenidia okinawae, assembly GCA_027925045.1. NCBI lineage: Eukaryota > Metazoa > Chordata > Aves > Gruiformes > Rallidae > Hypotaenidia > Hypotaenidia okinawae. The sequence continues at coordinate 134,003,944 of BSDF01000002.1, read as the reverse complement.
GCCTTTGTGAATTAACAGCAAGACCCTGATTCAGAGAATCTGCTCCCTGAACTTCAAACTTGCGTATTACTTCTTTTATTAACATACTGAATTCTGACTGGTGTTATTTAGCAGACATCCTAAATCATAACATAATATCAATGACAGATCACAATGCAAAAAGAAGAAAGCAAAGGAAGCCTAAGCTTCTGCCTCAGATGAGACAAATCTCTTCTTTTAAAATATTTTGATGGTTCAGGAAAAACTTAAAATACTTGTGTAAATAATGGCTAAAAGACCAGAATTTAGGACAGAATGAGGCAGAACATAAAAAATAAAGCAGCCTCTCAGAGATACTTCTGTGAGAATGTTTATGGGCTTTTTGTAGTTTTTGGAAACAGCCTTTTTATGATAAAGAAGAAATATCTGAAATGCGGGTCGTTTTTCAGCAGACAATACAGGTGTATATCCGTATATCACAGACACTTCATGATACATCATTACACATATGTAAATGAGACACAAGATAAAGCTTTTCCAAATGCATGCATTGGCAATAACTCTAATAATAAGTGACATTGGTTTAGATAAATTCCTTTGCTATCACTGCTAAATAACTGCAAAGGACTGAGAAAAAACCCCAGACAACCAAAACCAGCCAGAATAACATAAAACAAGGAAGCAGCAGAACATAACACATTGTTTGTGGTATAGGATTAAATAATTTAATTTCAAGGAAGTTTTAAATTATGGTTTTCAAAAGCCTAAATTAAAACGCATTTTAAATAGGAATGGAAATGTCTGTTTAAAATATAGCTGAAACCTAAGCACTGAACTAAATGTAAGGCTTCCTTTAAGAAATGGCTGTTGGAATTTTTCATAAAGACTATTATACATTTTCATATCTGGTTATAGAGTAAGGTACTCTATTGTCAGTAATAGATTGCAGTAGCATCCGTCTTATTGCTACAGAAATTCTAGAACTTGGTTGATAAAAATGTTGAGGTTTTGGCTGAGGGCTGTTACACAGCAGTTTGGAGGTACCTGAGGATTGCTCATTGTTGCATCAGCTGTGGGATCTGCTTATCCTCCTCAGCAAGAACTGAAAATGGCTTAATTGCTCATGGAGATGGGACTAAATCCATTGTTGCCACTGCAGAGAGAATTGCAATTGATGCATTTTTCCACCAAATCGCCAATTAATTTCCTCTGGTAGTGTTGAACATGGTGTATTCCTGTTTTCACTGGAGCAAAATCAACTTCAGTACTAGCTGACTTGGTTCCAAGAGGAATTTTTGACCATCATCATCATCACCACCAAGTCATTTTTAGTATATAATCTCAATAGGTTCTTTCTATTTCCTGATATCCTGGTTCTAAATTCTCTTCAATCTGACAGATTTGCTTTCATCGTTTTTCTTCCCTGCTTTGTTAAGATCAGATTCAGTTTGAAGATCCTTACTGCTTCAGGCTCAATATTACTAGGATGCAAGAAAAAGAAATCAGATGCCAGAAAAAGACAACCTCAATAAAGACAGAATCAGAAAGACAGAAGGATAAAATAAATAAAGAGCAAAAGAAATCCAAACAGATGAAGACTGATAGCTGGCAGGATGAGACTTGGAACCCAAATCTACAGAGTGAAACCTAGCAGGATTTTCATCTGTGCCAAAAGAGTAGCACCCAGTTCTGGGAATGGGAAAAGACAGTGAAGTAGATGCTACAAGGCCAGCAAGGACTGGAGTCCTCTGTTTATCAAATATGGACTTCCAAAGCCAAGTCTGAGCAAATCTGGAGGGGAGAAAGAGTCATCTCCAGGGACACTCCTGGGAATAACTCATAATGTACACAATACCCAAAAGACACCCACATCCACAGGGATCAGGACTGTCTGGTGGCAACTTTTAATGGCCAAAGAAGTGTCTACAAAGTAAACAGCTTTAACAAATACCCTCACCAATGAATGATGGACATCAGAACAGGAACAGAAGAAAAAGAAGTATCTGGTATGCTTGAGCAAAGTAATGGCAAGAAATGAGAAATGAGTGAAAATGTAGGGGAAAAAATCAAAATTTGAGGAAATTCTCTAATCTCACAACTTTTTAGAAGATCTTCCTAGTTTTTAAGAGGCCTACCTGCTGCTTATTTCTCGACACTGACCAACCCTACCTATTGAAAATGTCAACTGAATATGAATCTGATTATTACTGAAAGAGTGAATATATATTTTCTTCCACGTATCTTAATTACTGCTATATTAAAAGGTGCCTGCAGGCGTACTGCATGTTTAAGTAGTCACCATTTACAGATGAATTTTTCAATTTTCTGTAGAACCTTTATTTCCCATTTAGGACTAAGGTCTGAAATGCTAGCATTAGCTTTACCATTTAATCTATTTGATAAATTTCTGTTTGGCTTTGGGCCAGACTAAAGCAAAATTACTTTGGGAAACTACTCCAACAACCTACTTAATGTGTCTTGCCCTTGCTATTAGTACTTGTGGATGTATCTGGAGGGATCAACAGCTTAGATTTAAAACTGAAGCCAACCCAGTTTTTTGCCAAAAGTCCATATTTATGCAAGCCTACTTATTGGCTAAATTTATTTTTATAAGAATATGGAACCCTAAAAAACCTAATAAATTTCATTTTTCAGGCTTAACAGCCTGTTTTTAATTTTTAAAATATCCTTTTAGAATAAGGATGTCATAAATATCAGTGTTTTGTAAAGCTGTCTTTTTTTAAAATTTCAAATTAAAGAAAATACAGTATTAATGTTTTACTAGTACAGTTCCAATTGAATTTCACAAAGTTTGAGGGTTTTTTTAATGGAAAGTGTTCAGACATCATAGAATTAGAAGTGACCTCAGGATGCAACCTAATCCAATGGCCACTCAATTTCTGAAGCCAAAGATCTGCTGCTGCTTTCTTTTCTTAGCCTAACCTTATCTCAACTGTTGTACCACATTGCCAGTCCCTACCTGTCTCAGCTTCACCATAGTATCTGTCCTCCCTCTCCTTCCCCAAGCATTACTGCAACATCCCTTAGCTAACAACCCAGCCAGCCAAAGCCAAATCAGCTGAAATTTGGTGTGGTACAAAACCACATAGCTTTTCAGCTTGAGATCTACTTCAAACTTACATGTCATTCTGGGAAGAAAATTGCTACTCCATACCTCTCCCTCCAGATGTATACTCAGCACATTCCTGTGGGACATCTATCCATCTTCTCTTATAAAACCAAAACCAGCATTAGATTCCACAACCTTCCCAGTCAACTTAACCACCTTCACAATTCCTTAGTTTACAACCTATGTTTTGTTTTCTCCAAATTGACTATTGTATGTCCAATGTCATAAGGACATACCACTTTTTTTCACTTTCATTAATTCCACAGCTACATTTGGAAATTTCCTCCTATGCCTTCCTGACACGTTATTGGAAATGAACAATGGCATTTCTTCTACATTTCTTCCAATGTTTCCTCACTCACAGTGTTTTAAGAACTCTGATCATTATTTTGTGTCTTGCCTATATGGTCCATGCCTTGTGGAAAACTGTGCTAAAACTGGCCACAGTACTCCAGATATACTTGTACTGAGGCTGTCAAAAGCAGAATCATTGTTTGAGCTTTACACACAGATGCCTACTTCTATGATTGATTAGAAGTAGTATGATTGATAACTCACACTTGCCAATGGCAGTAGAATGGTTTTTCATGTGAACTGTGGGAGTGAAGCAAGCTTAACCTTAAAACCACAAACTCATATCTTGAAGCTCTGGAGCCTTGACATGTATAAATTATTACCAAATCAAGGTGCCAGTGCTGCATGATTTCAGAGGAGTTTTGAATAAATATGCACTGAGGCCTGTAATATAACAATGGCTGGAGCAGAGCTTCCTTGTGTTTGTAAGAAAAAGGTTTTAACAGCCATAACAATGTTGTTAGTGATGAGCTGCTAAATGTTTGTAAAGAGGGACTTCTCCATTTGATCCTGGCAATATTTGGTGACACATGAAATACAAACACTTACAAAAACTTATCTTTACGGCTCCTCTCAACAAATGCTACACATCTTACCTACTATGAAAAATCCTGACTCTGAACTTCATTTTCATTTGTCCTTCATTACTGTAGATGCAATCCCGCTGCTACTCAAAAGTGTTGAGGTCAAAGGCACCATGTCATGGTGTCAATCTTTGTCACTGGTGAGGCCAATTTACTAGTCTCAGTAAAAATTCTGAGATGCTGGCTTAATTTGTCTTTCATTCAAACCCTCAAAATTACTGTGATAACAGTTTCCTATCCCCTCCATTCAAAACTGGGACATCATGCTCATCTTTGAGCTCTAATATCAAGCAAATTTTGTTCTGCCTATAGTGCAATTTTCTTTTATTATGGTCACATGAAGACCATCTATAATGTTCTGATCTGCGATTACTTTTCAGGATAAGTTTAATCTCCATGGGGTTATAATATACATCTCATTTTCTAAATTTCTGCCTACACTGTAGATTTTCATCATGTTGAAGCATAGATGTGAGAAACAGGATCATTTGATGCAAGTCTGAATATGAGTTCTGTTGCTTTTATTTAAAATGTTCTTTAAAATCCCATGAAGCAGAAGGCAAGAAAATCTTTAAAAGTGCTTTTAAAAAAAATTAAAGAATTTCCTATGTAGAATTAAAAAAAAATATATATAGTAAGAAACCAAAACATAGTATAAGTAGCCAAATAAAACCTGATATGTGCTATACCATAAAAGTAGCGCACATTTTAATTTTTATGTAAAGAAATGCTCCAGAGGCAGAAAAAGATGAAAGAAAAGGAAAAAATAAAGGAACTTTTAAAAAATGCACAAGAGAACTATTAGAGCTGATTGATCTATTAAAATCCTAAGATACTTGAGAAAAACATCTGGTCTCTTTTAATAAACATGAAACACTACTAGATTTTACATAGTGTTTGATAAGCTTTCAGTATTGTTATTGTAATATAATACAAGGGGTAAAAGGTAAGGCAGAATATGAGCTATGATCTCCTATAAGCTAAATGATATAGAAATTAGGTGCCACAGGTTTTTCCCAGCCAGTAACTAAGCACCATACAGTCACTTGCTCAGGCTCCACGCGCCTGGTCCAGGGGGATGGGAAGAATGGAAAAAAACTACATGAGTTGAAATAAAGACAGTTTAATAGGATTAAAAGGGAAGAAAATAATAATTACAATAGTTGCTTTTTATTATTATTATAATATATAAAACAAATGGCACACAAATGCAAGTTCTCACCACATGGGGAAGGGAAAAAGCCAACCCAATGCCCAGTCCTCCTGAGCAGCAATCCCACCTTTTGGTCACAATCCCCATTTTTATGGGGAGAATGATGTCATACAGCAGGGAATGTCCCTATAGCCAGCCTGGGTCAGCTGTCCTGGCTGTGCTCTCCCAGCTTCCCGGGCATCTGGCAGGGTGCAGGAAAATGGAAAGTCTTCAACTTAGTGTAGACACTACAACAACTTAAAAACAACTAAAAACATCAGCATGTTATCGATATTATTCACATACTAAATCCAAAAGACAGCACTATACCAGCTGCTAGAAAGAAAATTATCTCAGCTGAAACCAGGACAGTAGGTCACTGCTAAAAGCAGAGGCAAATGCAAAATCCAGTTTTGTTGTGTTTAATATCTTTAGGTATCCAGAGCATATACCAGTATCTGCACCATCATAAGCGATTGATTTCCTGATGCAGTTACATATCTGCACTAAGCACACTGAGCCCTCCTTTTCAATGGGGTGATGTGTTCTCACTTTCCACATTACCATAAAGGATTTATCTCTAAAAGCAATCAGAAAAAGTTATATGGGCAATCTCTTTGATGAGGGGGTTTCATATTCTATACCTAAATGGTGGAACCTTAGAGCATATAGCCACAAAATTTGTAAGTAATATGTACAAAAAGGGAAGGGTTTGCTGCAGGATACTGAGAAAAAAAATAGCATCCAGTCATGATGAGACACATTTAGATGTAATAAACTAACTACAGCTATCATACTGTGCAACTTTTAAACTTCTAAACATTACAGGCTGAAGGAGGTTGAGAGGCACTGATATTGAGGGCATCCTAGCTTTCTTTTCAACCCATGTGCCACTCTGTTCCCAGGTTTTACACTTTTCTCTTAGCTCAGCAATCTTCATGCACAAGTGAGCTGCAGAGCTCTCAAACTGATATGTACAAGGGAAGCATCACAGCAGGAGAGTAATCAGAACGTAAAATAAGGCTGTTCAAGAACTAATACTGCGGTATGGATGCTGTTGGAAAGCATTAATAACATGATGTTGCCTGATATATGATACACTAGTAATGAAAATTAGAAAAAAAGATAAACAAATAGTCAACTGTGGTGGATTGACCCTGGCTGGATGCCAGATACCCACCAAAGCCACTCTATCACTATCCATCCTCAGCTGGACAGGGGAGAGAAGGTGTAAAAAAAGGCTCATGAGATAAGGACAGGGAGAGATCACTCACCAATTACTGTCATGGGAAAAACAGACTCAATGTAGAAAAAAATAATCTATTACCAAAAAATCCACAGTAGACTAATGAGAAATAAACCCAAATCTTAAAACACATACACACACACACACACACACACACACTTCTCCACAGGTCTAACATCAGTCTCAAATTTTCTTCCTCCTTCCACCCTCCCCAGGCATCACAGGGGGATGGGGAATAGAGGTTTTGATCAGTTAGTCACACTTTGCCACTCCTTCCTCCTTGGACGAAGGGCTCCTCAGACTCTCCCCTGATTCAGCATGGGGTCCCACCCACAGGAGACAATTCCACTTGAACTTCTCCAATGTGAGTCCTTCCCACGGGGACTGCACATCTTCACCAACTGCCCCAGTGTGGGTCCCTTCCACGGGGTTGAGATCTTCAGGAATAGAGTGCTCTGGTATGGGTCCCTCATGAGGTTGCCAGTCCTGCCAGCAAACCTGCTCCAGCATGGGCTCCTCTCTCTGCAGGTACTTTCAGGAGCTTCCTCCAGCATGGGCTCCCCATAGGGCCACAGCATCCTTCAGGTGTCTCCATCTGTTTGCTCCAATGTGGTATCCTCCTTTAGCTGCAGATGGCTACCTGCTCCACCAAGACAGCCTGCCTCACCATGATCTTCTCCATGGGCTGCAGGGGAATCTCTGCTCTGGCACCCGGAGTGCCTCCTACCCCTCCTTCCATGACTTTAGTGTCTGCAGAGTTGTTTCTGTCACATCTTCTTACTCCTCTCTCTGGCTGCAAAAACTCCTTGTCTTTTTATCAGGTATGGGGGAAGTTTCCAGCAGCTGCTCACACAAACCACCCCTGTAGCCCCCCACTGCCAAAATCTTTCCACACTAACCTAAAACATCAATAGAGCCTTTGTATAAAAATCAAATTAAAAAATTAAGAACACCGTGAAATAAAAAATTCCACAGTAAAACTAACCTTTGGGTTTAGACTTTTTTGCAAGCAGCAGCTGAAACCTTGAACAGCTGTTACGTTTTGAACACAATCAATGCAGCTTCTTCCATTGATGGGTATTGGATCAGATCTTTTGGCTTTCCAGAGCAAAATAATGTCCTTATAGAAAATTAATGACCAAAATCCTATTAATTTCATTGGGATTGCAACTGCCAGCATTCTTTGTGCCTACCATTGAATTTCACTTCTTAAAAGCCTCTTTGTTTGACATGTCTTTTGAGAGGTACATTCAATACTGCAAAGCTCTTTGAAGAGGCAGAGCAGATATAGTGAATTCATCATCAAGAAAATAGTTTGATTTTTTTCTTGGAAGAGCTGCAGAGGAAATTGAGAAAGGGTAGAAAGTCCAACATGGAAGAAAAATACCCTGACATTCATTTTAGAAAGGAGAATAATGAGGAGGAAATCAGAAAGTAAAACAGTGACATTGACTGACTTTAAAATCTATCAAAAGACAAGAAAGAAAGAACAGTGAGAATTGTTATCTATATATGATGTGTACTATATATTAATACCAAATAGCCAAGTAAAGCCCTTATATTAAAGGATCTGAGTAACACAGTACATGAAGAGGGAAATGGCAAGTGCTTTCACCCACAGTAATTGCTCAGTGACTTACAAGAGACTCCACTTGGTGGTAGCAACACCATCTGTCTGTCTGGCAAGCGTGTTCCTGGGGTTCTTGTCTTTACTTATGTGGATCAAAACACTCTCTTGCTCCATTTCTTCATTCCTTCTTTGGTGTTGTATCTGGAAAGGATATGCCATCTGTTGAGTGGCAGAGTGGGAATTAGTAAAGGGTGAGAGAAGCAGGATGAGGGCAGAGAGGCAAAGTCTCCTGGGGAACAGGAGAGGAAGAGGAGGGTCATCAGCTGACACAAAGAAGAACCTGATTCTCCCTTAGTAATTATGGGGACTTTAGGAATCCTTAGCATTTGGCACATTGCTTTATGTCAGGATTAGATACAGAAAGAGGACACGGAACCCTCTCCCTGACAAAGCATTCCTGTGTCAAGAGCAATCTACCATGGTCATTATACAGTACTTCTTGTCCATCAAATGGGTGTACCATTACCCAGGGGAGTAGCTAGTAAATATTTATTTAGAAATAGACATTTTAATCCTTTGATTCAGGTTCATGATATTCCAGTTTTGCCAGGCTACAAACAACAGGTTAGTACGATCCACAAGAGAGGAAATTGGTCCGCTAAGAGAAACACATGCACCACAAATTCAGGCTAATAAATATCTTAATACCAGGCCACATCAAACTACATTACACAACCACATAATAGATAATCAGAAGTAACAGAGATATTGAAGCAGCATGGTTAGAGGTTGTGCTGGTTTTGACTAGGACAGAGTTGATTTTCTTCACAGTAGGTAGTATGGGGCTGTGGTTTGGATTTGTGCTGAAAACAGTGTTGATAACACAGGGATGTTTTTGTTACTGCTGAGCTGGTCTTACACAGATCCAAGGACTTTTCTGCTCCTCACACCACCCCACCAGCAAGCAGGCTGGGGGTGCACAAGGAGTTGGGATGGGACACAGTTGAGACAGCTGATGTGAACTGAACAAAGGGGTATTCTATACCATATGAGCACATAAATCCGGTGGGAAGAGAAAGGAAGGGGGCAATATACTTAGTGATGGTGCTTGTCTTCCCGAGTAACCAGTATTTTGCGAAGGAGCACTGCTTTCCTGGGGATGCTGCCCATGGGAACTAGGGAATGAATTCCTTGTCTTCCTTTGCCTCCATAGGCAGTTTTTGCTTTACCTGTTTAACTGTCTTTATCTCAACCCATGAGTTTTTTCACTTTTACTCTTCTGATTCTCTCCCCAGTCCCGCTGGGGAGGAGTGAACAAGGGCTTGTGGGGCTATAGCTGCTGGCTGCGATTAAACCACAGCAGAGGTGCATTCACATCACCTACTTCATCTGCTTTGTGATGACCTGGATAACTGAAGTGGTTCAGCCACAGCAGCATATCATTTGCAGCTAGATGCAAAGCTGACAAGAGGTAAGCATATCATTTGCAGCAAGATGCAAAGCTGACAAGAAAACTGCGAGTTGGTCATCTTCCATATCTCTTCTGCTATCTAGGCTGAAGACTGAAGTCAGAGAGTCAGGAAGAGAGGGTGTAATCTAAATTAGACATACTTCACCTAGGAATTATGTCACATATGTTTTTGTAATCATAAGTCTTGATGGAAATAATAAACCTCACTATATTTTTCAAACTTACAATCTCAAACAAAATGTTTCTGTGTTTCCAGCAAACGATAACAGATATAAAGAACCCATTTAAAATTAATACATCTGTTCCCATGAGGCCGCTGTGAAAATGTTACAGTATCTCTAGATCTTCAAGTACTCTGAAGTTATCAAAAAGGCTGATAAATTCTACCTGATGTTCATTCTGCCCATAGGGTCTTTTTATAACACTAACAAAAGCAGAGTACTTTTCCACATAGCTAGCATTTCCATATAGTTTATTTGAAACTTTTGAAAAGAATAAGGGCTGAAACTCAAAGTATGCTTATTGAATTATAATTTATGAGTAACACATTACCCAGGTGTTTTGGACAAGATAGTGAAAGGGTAAATCAGGAAATATGACACACTGTTTTCCATTAACCCCCTGGCACTGGCAATTTGAAGCTCCCCTTAGTAAAGGCTAATCCATTTTGCTGTAGTGCTTAGCATTTTAAAATCTCAGCTCCTTGTGTCAAAATATTTATATGCGTTTAGATACTAGAAAGGCAGGTAGCAGTTTTGATCCCCTTACTATTGCGCATTGTCATACCCAATCAAAACAAACAGCAACGCAAAACATTCCTACAGGAAAATACAGCTCTTCAGTCCGTAAGAACGAAGTATTTCAACCTGTATTTTCAAACAAATTCTTTTGTCCAGTCTCCAGAATTCCCTAATAATAAGTACTCCAAAGCTGGAGTTAAATACTTCTGGGTTCTAGCTAATACTAATAATGACACTACTTGTGAAAATGACTTTTCATTGTTGTTTGGAAAGTAGATTTGATCATAGCAGGAGAAGCCTATTTATTCCTTAGTGCTGAAACTAGAACGGGAAATATTTTGCCTATGACATTTTGCCACGCATGCATTTTTCCTGGATGAAATCTAAGTCCTTCAAGACGATGCAGTGTATTAGGAAAATGCCTATTAGATGAGTCTGTCCAGAATGTCTTACATTTCATTTCCATACCACATTATTCTTGGAGGAATAAAGAAAGAAAAGTGTATCATTTAGATTGTTACATGTATTTACTCATCAATGAGCAAAATAAGAGAACTCTAGTGTCATTGCTATTAGGAAAATGAAGAGTATAATTCAAAAATGTCCTCCATAATTTAGACAAAATTGCCTATGCTGACAAAATTTCATCTTTATTTTCCATAGGAGCCTGAAGCAGATAAGTATCTGAAGCTGATGTAAGTTTTCTCTAGAGTGATTGGCTTAGCATCCTATATGTGACCATACGCATTTGTTTCTCTTGGATTGAACATTTTGACATCTCTCGTTTAAACATTAGAAAATCTGGTATCACTGAAAATTCCCTAGTTAATATGGATGACACACCTGCTTTGGATGGAGCTTGGACTTGATCTTAAAGGTCTTTTCCAACCTAAGTGATTCTATGATTCTATTCTATGATATGGTGAGTTTATACTGGAGCCTACAGAAATTACATTAATTATTAGAAAATGAAAGTGTCATTTTAGTCTCTGACATGGAGAGCAGATGTTGCCTTCAAGTGCACACATTTTTGGAGCTGAAACAGAAGTTACTGGTATTTGTCTATTTTTTCTTGAGTCTCTCATGTTTAATGTTGCAGAATTCCCTTCTGTCAGTTAACATCTGTATGACTTCCAGGTAGAGCCAAAGGAAACAGGAATTTCTGTGTCTACATCATAGAATCATAGAATCATAGAATTGTAGGGGTTGGAAGGGACCTCGAGAGATCATCGGGTCCAACCCCCTGCCGAAGCAGGCTCCCTAGGACATTTCACTGAGATAGGCATCCAGACGGGTCTTGAATATCTCCAGAGAAGGAGACTCCACCACCCCCTGGGCAGCCTATTCCAGTGCTCTGTCACCCTCACTGTGAAAAAGTTTCTCCGCATGTTGGTGCGGAACTTCCTATGCTCCAACTTGCAGCCATTGCCCCTTGTCCTGTCTCCACAGACCACTGAAAAGGGGCTGGCTGATTCCCCCTGCATCCCTTGCTTAAGATAATTGTAAACATTAATTAGGTCCCCCCTTAGTCTTCTCTTCTCAAGGCTGAACAGTCCCAATCTTCTCAGCCTTTCCTCATAGGGGAGATGCTCCAGGCCCTTTATCATCTTCGTAGCCCTTCTCTGGACTCTCTCCAGGAGATCCCTGTCCTTTTTATACCAGGGAGCCCAGAACTGGACACAATACTCCAGGTGGGGCCTGACCAGGGCAGAGTAGAGCGGGAGGATCACCTCCCTTGACCTGCTGGCTACACTCCTCCGGATGCACCCCAGGATCCCATTGGCTCTCTTAGCCACCGAGGCACACTGCTGGCTCATGGCCAACCTGTCATCCACCAGGACCCCCAGGTCCTTCTCCACTGAGCTCTTCTCCAGCAGGTCATCCCCCAGCCTGTACTGATAGAAACGGTTGTTCCTTCCCAGGTGCAAGACTTTACACTTGCTTTTGTTAAACCTCATCTGGTTTCTTACTGCCCAGCTCTCCAGCCTGTCCAGGTCTCTCTGGATGGCAGCGCAGTGTTCCTGCATGTCAGCCACTCCTCCCAGCTTTGTGTCATCGGCGTACTTGCTGAGGGTCGAGGCTATTCCCTCATCAAGGTCGTCAATGAAGATGTTAAACAGGACTGGACCCAACACCGAGCCCTGGGGAACACCGCTAGTCACAGGCCTCCAGTCAGATTCCACTCCACGAATCACGACCCTCTGGGCTCGGTCCGACAGCCAATTCTCAACCCACCTCACTGTCCACTCATCAATCCCATGCTTTCTCAGCTTTGCTATCAGGATGTCATGGGAGACAGTATCAAAAGCATATAACATTTAAGCTCACTTTTGCTAGGAGGAATACTATCTTGGTGTTGACACCAATGAGTATACTGCATGTGGAACATGTCTGCGTGGCAGACAGTTTTACAGCGCTGTCAACACTCCTGTGTCTAATTAACACTCTCATTGTCGCACAAAATGCAATCAATCAATGCTTTCTGAGAAGCATTAAAAAGTTTGCATATTTATTATATGTCAGCTTTCCCAAACACTAAACAATTCAAATGAAATTCTGGATAAGTATATGCTAAGTGCACCTGCTCATTTGTATTTTGGGCTGGCTTGTACATCGTGTTCTCAGAGACCACTGGCACCATTGAAAAGAAGCAGAAACACTGGATAGCAACTCGCACCTTCAAGATCAGCTGAAAGGTTCTCACTTTTATACCTGGTCTTTCTCAACAAATTTACACATCAGCCTAGAGAGAATGAAAACCAAAATACTGCTAAGTGATAGAGATCTTAAGAAACCTCTCTGCCAAAAGCACCTTTATACTTCCAGGTTTCTTTTTGAGAAGAGTTTTGAGCAGAAAATCTTGAAGCTGGCAACCCAAAAATAATCAGGTACATTACATGTCTGAGGACATAGCTGAGAATCACCATATCTGGAGCCCAGTAACAAGATTTATAACACTTGTTCTGTGACACAAAGAGCAGGTCTAATGCTCTTTGACATCAAATTACAAACAGCACAGTATGAAGTTTTCATAGTGTACTTTGAACTGGATTTTGAAGCAAAGCAAACTTAATGAGGACAGAGAGCAACTGGAAGCTGGAAAGCATCGAAGAAAAATGGAATGCATCAAAGAAAAAAAGTAGATGATACATGTTAAAAAAGTCCTTGTTCTGATTATCTCTGAAACCTTTATCACAGTCTAGAATAAAAATAGAAAAGAGATACTATATCTATCTGTTATTATACCTGATATAAAAGCCAGTATGTTCCTGGGTATAAGGTTATAAAACCCCAAAATAAAATGCAACATATTGCCTACGTGTATTAAAAATTATGCTGCTTTTGTGGATGTACATTTGGGTTCATTGTACAGTATGTGTCCTCTTAAATTGAGGCAATCAGGAAAGAATAATGTACCTACTAAACTCCAAGGAAAACAGAAAATAAAGATAGTCCAAATGTAATTACTCAAGCTGGAATTCACATTTTTCTATAGACAAACAAAAGAGCAAAATTGCATCTTTTAAAAATACAATGTGCTTACTGTATTAAAAGGAGTTCCTTGACACATTTAAATTCAAGAGTAGCATCAGGGAATTTACTAGTGTGATATTTTAAAGATATTCTAGAGCAGATTAAGAATTCACAATTGAATGCAATTTTAATAAGAGTTTAGATATGAGATAATTTAAACTTGATCACACATAGTTTTGGCCTTATATCAGAATAGGAACTTTGCCTTTTCAAATAAAGAAACATGGCAATTGACTAAAGATATGTTATCATTATACTTTCAGTGTAAAATGGTGTCCCCTTCTATGAATCAAAGTTTTTAAAAAAAAATTAGTACACATTTGTCTTTATTTGCATGCAACTTTGGGATTTCAAAATCTGGGTTTTCTTTGTGTTTAGGAGTGAAAGGTTTTCTCAGCTTTTTCTTCTGAAAACATTTATTTTTATATTGAGTCATTTTGGAAGTTCTTCATTTTGGTTCCAGCTACACAGGATATATCTAACAGACTGAGAAACAGCTGAAGATCTGTAAATAAAGCATATGAATCAACATACAATATCAACAGAGAATTATAAATTTGCTTTAGTTTCAGTTTGGTTATTAATTTCTATAATCACTGAATGCTTTGTTACCATGATGTTACATTGTGCTCTGATCCAGAAAATGATGAATATAGAGTATCAGGGTAAATAAGATACAGAAGAGTAGGACATTTGGGGAAAAAAGAGAAATAAATGTCACTGGAAGTTGTGATTAAAAGTAAAAACAAATTTTAAACAGGAAAATTAAATCCAAAGAGCAAAGAACAAAAATAAACCCTGAAGAGTCTGTCCCCAAAACCCCCAATGATATTAAACAGATTTCTAGTAAGAAGACAGAATACAAAAAAGCAGCTTGGCCAAATATGCCTTAGAATCAAGCATAGCCAGAAAATTCTGCAATGTGTCATGTGGTTTTAGAGCGCTACAGCAGCCAAAATGAATACTACAGAGGTAGTACTCTACAGGCAGAAGCATCACAAATAGTGTGCAGTACTGCACAGACTCCATTTCAGTTTGTACAGGTTTTTTGTTTTACAAAATATCACTAAAACTGGTAAAACATGCTGTATGATATAGGTTCCCAAATGGGATCATACATCTCTATGATCCCATTATATTCCCATATACTTAGGAATATATATATTCCTAAAATCATATATGCCCTCATATATATATATCTGTGTGTGTGTGTGTGTGTGTATATCTCGTCTGTGTATATATATATAAAAATCTCATATATACATCATATATTGTATATATGAGGGCATATATGATTTAGGCATGAGTAGGAGCACAAATGGATGAGTATTATTGCAAGTGGTACAAAAATGGGTTGCTAGAAAAAAATTAACATGATTACATGCTTTAAAGACAGAATGGATGGCCAGCATCATCTTATCAAGCCACCTGCACAAAAGAGGCTGTAAGTCTGGAAGAAATTATCCTATGACATAAGTTAGCACAAGAAGGCCAATAGATATTAACTAATGTTGAGCAAATCTTTCAGAGGAATTTAAGGACTCTAAAGCCTGATAAACACATCATTTGCCTCACATCTCTGGATAAACATCTGACGACAAAATGTTTTGCTCTGCTTCCAAACAGATATCTCTAACCTATGCATCTAGCTTTTGGTTTGATTATGTCCTTGCTCATTTACAGATCTCATTAATAACCCAATTTTGGGGTTTTTTTAATCTTACAAACCTTTAATAAGCTGTTTTTTACCATTCACTGTGTCAAATTAAATCCACTGAACTGCCAAAATAAGAGTGTTGAGTTCCAGGAGGGTTTTGTAAACTGTATGCTTTTTAGCTCACTCTCCTTTTTTTTTCCCCACCATTATCATAAAACTTGGATATTAATGTAAGGGTAAACATGAGTTTTAAGAGAGTGAACATAAGAGAGAAAGAGATATTTGTGGGTGTCAATGACTCACAAAAAATTTCCAAAAAGATATTTTAGATCATGGAATATGTTTCCAAGAGAAGCAGTTTACATTCTATCTATGAGAAAGCTTGGAATTAGATTTGGAAAAATCCTTGTAATTGCCAGTTTAAAAAAAAAATAGTCTTGTTATCAAAAAGAGATGGAAAAGATCACTCAAATGCTTTTTCCTGGTGCCTATATTTTGTGATTATGAAGAGACTGAATATTTTGCTCCATGTTAAAATTTTAATCAGAAACTCACCAGTCAGTGATTCTGGGCCTTAATCAGCTTCTGGACTTTAATTTTAAAACCACATCTAGAATTCAAGATCTCTCTGCGGTGGGCAACATTATTAGCTAAAGGGTTTTTTTGCCTGTCAATTAGCATTGCTGAGGAAATACTCAGCTACAACTTCTTTGGGAAAATAAACCCATTTGACCTAATTATTTTAGGAGATTATTAATTTTTTAAAGCAAAAAAATTAGATTTTTGGTCCTTTTACAAAGTAATTTAGTTTAGAACAACATTCTATCATTCTCCCTTGGCTACATTTTCAGGTTTCACTCTTCCATGCATCCATACATTTATGCATATGTATACCTATGTCAGATATAGACTAATCCTTTAAAAGTTACTGAAACTGAAAAGGTTCACGTCAAGCATTTAACTGTAGGTAGCCTAAATCCTTGTGATCCAGCCTTGTTTTTTTCAAGTACTTTGCAAACTTAGCTATTATCAGAAAAAACAAAAATATAATTGCAAACTTGATCCTACCATCCTCCTGTTTTACTTCAGTTCTTTTACCCATGTCAAGTATATGTTTTATTCCTGACTGGATATGAATTCCCATTAATATAAATTCTTTGGATAAGGTCTCTAGTACCAGCACCTATAAAGAGGTCTTATGTAAACCAATTCTGTCTCCCTTCTTTGACTTTTACCATTAATCTACAATTAAGCCCAGTAGAAAATTACAGGGTTTTTTCACAAACAAACAAACTACACACACAGAGCTTATATTCTGCTTAAACAGAAATTTGGAGGAGATATGGGATATGTTAGGGATATGACAGGCCTCATTAAAATCCCCAGATTCTTTTTTAAAATATATTTTTCAGACAGACCAAATCTGTGTTGTGTGTGTTGGGTTTTTTTTTTAAAGAATGTTTTATTGACACTAATTGGAAAACAAAACCTTAGCTTATAAGGTCCTTTGATAGAAGTTATTATTAGATGGATTTTTTTTTTCAATTAGAAAACCAAGAATTTATTAGAAACAATTTTTATTCAGATGGTATTTAGTCAGAAAGGAAAAGTTACTCTTCCCTTCATGGAAAATTCCCACAGAATGTTGCAGAAGTTGTTAGCCTTTCTGTAACTGTGTGATGGAATAGAAAAGTTAGAAACTTACTGACTTTAAAAATATTTGAAAAACCCATGCTTCATTAAACATTGCTTAATTACAAACTTCCTTTGAAATTAGTTGTCTTTGTTTGAGAGCTGTCATAAATCTGTTCAGCTTTACAGTTTAGGCATAAAAATATTCACTTTGGGAAAACTAGAAGCAGCCTGGCCAGACCTGAGTGTTCCCTTTACTGATTTTCTTTTCATTGATTTCTTGCTGATTTATGTGACTGAGAAAGTTTCTGATTTATTCAGTTCTGGAAACAAATATGTATTCAAGACAGTCATCAAAACATGTGACAAAACACCAAAGTACATTGACAATGACACAAGCTGAACTAGTGAGGCACAACATCTTCCCAGGAGAACAGAAACATGGTCCTGATAGTGCTGGCTCTAAGATCACTGCAGCTCCTCAAGCAGAGGAGAGTGGATGGGAGGAACAAGCAGGATCCCGACAAGTCCAGAAGGCATGAAAAGTTTTCCAGAACAGCAAATCAGGCTGCAGCTCTGAAGTTTGGATTGACAGAGACAGAGGAAAAGCCATGGGTCTCATTTAGTTTGCTAGAAAATAAGATGGACACTGTCCCCAAAAGGCTTACTACCTATATAACTAAGATATAAAAACAGGTAGGAAGAGCAGCCAGGAGTGATACACTCAAGAGCACCAAGAAAATTAATAGCAGGGTTTGTCACAGACCTTAAGTTTTGCAATTACTTATTCAACACCCAGTAAACAGGCCATGTTTCTGATAAGAACATGTTAGTAACATCACCAGTTGCTGCACTGCTGTCTTACAATAGCCTTCTTATTATTTTTAATATTATGATGAGTTGTGCTTTTGCCATTTTGATCACAGAATTCAAAATAGATTATCCTTGTTTTAAAGAAAGTAGCATGCAGCTTTTGCAACAGTAGATTTATCTCAAGCTTGCTATGTGCTACTGCAAATCTGCTTCAGTACAGTTTGATTTTAGACTTTGTTGTTTTGGGGATTTCTGAGGATAGAATTTCTTGTCCCCTTCAATTCCAGTGTAAATGTGGAGTCTTGTAGTGTATTATTATTATTAATTTTTTTTTGTATGGTGAGAGGACCTGAGCTACTCCCCCATCACACGAAATGCCAGGACTCAATAGGCTTATTTCCAACCCAGTTACACCATCTCTTTGGAAAAAAAGGAAGAAAGATAATCCCTCCACTGACACTTGCTTTAGAATCTTCAGAGACAAAAGCAAAAGAAAAATCAGGGGTGAACTTCTAAGCAGTGCAAGAAGTATCATGACAAGCAAGGATTTTTAAGCTACCACACACCTAAGAAACACCATCATTTTCTTGAATGGAAAAGGGTATTTGTACTTAATTACTGTATTTCAACTTAGTTACAGATCCAAATGTTGGAGTTATTCAACACAGAAAGGACAGAAAGCAATTTGAAGACTCTTTCCATTCTGTTGCAAATACAGAATGGAATTTTTCCCCATTAATATTTTCTTAAATAAAATACAACAACAACCTAGGTTAGGTCTGCTCTGCAATGCAGCTCCACATAGGTCTATCCAAGATACCGCCAGGAGCTTGGATAGCAAATGAAACTGGGCATGGTGCAGTACTAATGTGGCTATATCACCCCTGTAACCAAGTTGCATGGTACAAGGAGACAAAACAGCACATTAAACACTCTCTCAGGTACCTTTGCATGGCACTGTTTTATATATACATACTCTATGAGAACTCTGGCTCAAGCAACAGAACCTGAAAATTTAAATTTGCTTTTAGCATCATATCATCTCCTGAGTGTGTGCATGCACATCAGGAAGGCTACAGTTTCCTCTCTTCGTGGTTTTATATCACTTATAGGCCTATCTAGTCTGCCTAAGTAGTCACTGCTTTGAATATGTATCTGGTGTTTAGTACATAACACATTTTATGCAATTCTTCCTGGGCTGGAAATAAGCCTATTGAGTCCTGGCATTTAGTGTGATGGGGGAGTAGCTCAGGTGCTCTCACCATATAAAAAAAATTAATAACAATAATAGACTGCAAGACTCCAGAGTTACACTGAGCTGGAATGTCAGATTTCCTTTGGAAAAGGAAAATGCAATGACACTTTTCTGACGTGAGATTTTTTGAAATGAAATGACATTCTTCCTGTCAAATACTCTTTCTGTATGTTTTTCTTTTAACTATTTATTCAGAAATTTAAAACACGATCATTTAAAAGCAAAGAGAAATCGCATGTTTACAGGTCAAAGGACCAGGACTTGGCATAAAAGGATAGTGTGGTATCAGGGAGAGAGTAGCTCAAATGAAAAACAAATACAAATTTTTCAATTCAAAAGACATGAAGAACAGAGGGACGATATAACATTCCAAACGTGATGTTGATTTAACCTGACAGTGTCCTTTAATCTAAAGAAATTGTATAGTATTTTAAGATAGTGATGTAAATTCCATGACACACAATCCCCATGACAGCTTCTAAGAGCTAACCAGCTGACATCTCAGAGTAACAACTACTCCCATGTTTAAACACTGAATATGCCTGCGCTACATACTGTCATGCAGCATGTACATCCTCAGGCCAGCCATAAATACACGAGTGTGAGTGCCAAAAGCAGCCAAGCATCTTAAAAGCAGGATAAATTGATTCACATGGTGTTCAATTCTACTGTAGCTACACTCCTGTGGGAGTGAAAAACAAGTTCGCTTGCAACTAGCTTCATCTGCTTCGTCATATGCAAAACATGTATATATTGTTTCCTGATATATACGTTTTTAATACTTGCACAAGAAAATTACAGTTCCTTTTCAGTTGTTTGCAGATGTTAAACATCAGTAGAGTTTTCCAAAACAGTCAAAGGGGACACTGGGTATTTTAATACTTGAAATTAAACAGAAGATGAGCATGAGAAGTCTAGCCCTGATCATTGTCGTTTTGTATCAACATTTTGACACAAAATATTGGTTTTGTTTTGCTTCATTTTTATGTAAAACGAAGCAAAGCTCCACGCGAAACTAAGTGAAGCTTGTCATCTCACTTCCAAATGTCAGTTCAAAACCAAACTATTTGGGTTTACATTTCTAGTTGAAACGGCCTGTATTTTCTTTCATTGGATTTGACATATTCCTCCAAGACTTTCAGTTTCAAGAAAGCTTTGTTCTTCTGCAAAATATCTTCAGCACACAAAGGTAATCAAACAGCCATAGCAATAGCAATGGAACCACTTCTATTCTGAGGAACCATTGAGGACATGCATTACTAAATGGCTTCAGAGTTGAATTAGGCTCTATTAATAGCTTAGGTCATAATAAAGCCTTTACACTTATGTTAATTACTCAACCAATCTTATATAAGGATACTAGAATAATTTATAAAACACATTCTGTTAGTAACTTCCTCTGGTTGTTTTCCTTTCATGGTTTTTCTCCACAAGCTTCTATCTAGAGTGATATAATGGGTTAACGTTCAGTATGAATGTTGAGAACTTCAGCTTAAATATGTTTCCAAATATCATTACAGCTGAAATACCATTTTACTTGAAAATGTAATGATGACTAATATGTATGAAAGAGAAATCTTACTGCTTCATTTTCTAACTACAAAATGCATAGGAAAATGAGGAATGTAACTGATACATTAACATTCAGAAAACCATTTAGGGATATAATTGGTAGTTACTACACCAATTAGTTTAAAGTAATCAAGTGTCAGTGAACATATATAATTTACTGTTGCCACTTAAAGTGGCCAAATTCTTTGTTATTTGCAGTAAATGTGTACAAAAAACTGCCAGCAAACTATCTGATATTTAGGACAGTTTCCTCAGAAAGGTGTATTACTTGACTTGGAGTTCTGTCTGTACAAAGTGTGTCAGCAGTCAACAAACAAATGCCCACATTGAGTCTCACCTTAAAGGCTTTCCTCTTAACCGACATTTTTCTTTCTTTTTTTTTTTTTCCTGTTACCAGCCACATATACACTCTTCAAGCAGATGGTTGTTTTGCTTTCAACATTGGCTTCTTAGCACAGCCAGCTGTGAAGTTTAAAGGAGAAGCTTTTTCACTCAGCTTGGAAATTGCCCGCTTTCCAAAAAGCACATCTAGATCTATGAATACTGAACACAGCAGGAGGTTTGGGCATCTGTACATAACAAAGCTTGAGAAGTCCTTTTGCCGATCTCCTGAAAAAGATCAAATTTTACTTCACATGGTACCAATTTCTATGGGTCCCAGGTCTTCAAAAAGGTGGACATGGGCCATTTTCAGGAGAAGAATGATGTAAATGGTGTGTCAGTACATTTTCAGGACTCTTTCAGTTAGGTAAAGAATGGACTAACGCTTCAAAAACAGTTCACATGGAGAATACCTTCCTCTTTATTTGCTCATTCAAGAAAAAAGTTTCTAGAAGATTCAGTGATCTGAAAGGAAGCAAAGATATTATTTGTAATAATCTATTAAAGAATCATGTCTCTCTTGCATAGCAGTCAGGTGATTAGAGATGTCTTACATGGAGACTCTCACTCCTTTCTCATCCACACAAGGTTCAAAAAAGGTAATGGACAATATTGTGCTAGACAACAGGCTAGACAACCCCAGCAATTAGCAAGTAGGGGTAGCATGCAATTAATTCACCTTGCTCAGAGAAGACAGATGTAGATTGCTTTTTGTTTTGCAGATAATGCTACCTGAATGTAAAACACAAATATGTTCCTGAAAACAGATACCAAAACTCAGATTCATCTTTTGCTAGATGGCAGCACAACAGCACACAAGCATATGTGATCCACTGATGTTTCCCTCCTTGTTATTAATCTTCGGAGTCCCATTTGACCCTTTATATCTCCCAGAGCCCAATGACATGGCTAAAAGCATCAGGCAAGAGACACAGCCCCCTCACAGACACTGGTTAACGATCTCATAAGTCTTTTGTGTTTTGTGCTGTTGGTGAATTTTACCTTCAGTGTTAAACATATTAACAATTCAGAAAGCACAGTTTTAAACTGTGCATTTCTTTCTCTGTTTCAAGTGTCTTTGCTGCAAATATTTAATTCTTTTGTTTATACTGTGCTGTAGGCATCCATAAAATGTAGGAAGTCCATTAAGTCCATATCTTTCCAATTCATCACAATGGTAAGCTTCATAAGATCCAGTGGTTTGAGGAAGTTCCAACCCACAGGGAAACTATAAATCCTGACATCTTTGTTTAAGTCTTTTGAGACATTTATATTAAGACAATACTTACTGTAGAAAGTTCTGCCTTATTATTTTAGCTAAGTGCTAAAGTTTTACCTGGTAAGGTGGCACACCTTTCCTTACGTGCTGCCTTACTCTTCACAGTCTCTCCACTCTGGACACACCACCAGTTGGACAACAGCTGTAAAATCAATGCTTACAAGTTAATCATACCTTTAAAAAAGAAGAGTAAGGATGGTTTATGCTTAAGAAAACCACCAAATAGATTAGATTATATTTAGTCTGAAATCATTTATCTGCAACAGGCATTCTGGGCAATTAAATGTCTCCTTATTGGGATCACTGCCAGAAGAACAGATTCAATTAAATGAATTGCAATGACTCCTAATAATGGTTAACTGGCCCACCTAATCCATTTAAATACCGCATCTGGTCCTGCCTGTTCGACTGTTCGTGGTTCACTCATACAGCATTTGCTAACATGAACGGCCTGCAGTAAAAACTTTTTTTGCTAGTTTATTGTTGAATTCTGGCTACTAAATGAGTAGATCAAACTTGGGCTGGTGACATCTTTTAATATTTACCTGCCTCCACCTTTGTCATCTATTGTTAGACAGTTTGGAGAAAAAAATTGGAGGAAGAAAAAAACCACTAGCTGTAAGAAAATATAAACAATCATTTTTTTCAAGAAATCCAATGTCAGAACTGACTTAATAGTCTCCAGGGAGAAGGAGAATCTTTTATCACATTATATGAATGAAGTTGCATCAATCAGTTAAGAAAATATGCTGAGTACTACATTTAATCAACTTCACATATCTGAAATCAAGACATGTAAGAAAAGCATCAAAAATCAGATATCTAGATATTTTTAATCTATGCAAACTGACCCTGAATTTTAAAACAGAAAAGACAGTCCATAATTCCTCAAAGTTAATAAAGTAAAAAATAAAAAAAATAAATTTATTCAGAGGGGAAAAAAAAATCCCATAAGTTTGAAACTTCTTTTGGGGTGTTGGTTTCAAAGATTTCTTCCAGAAACTACCTGCTTTTCTAGTTCTACCAGTCATGAAAATGAGGCAAACTGGCTCCTAAATATGCAAACAAAATAAAAGCTAATTCTCAAATTAACACTGCTGACAATAAATTAGCTTTTGTCTCCCGTATGTGAGTGCTTGGGTGAAATTATATTTCATACAACAGAATTTATGGAATGAGCCTAGCATTTATGTTATTCTGTGCAGCCAAGCCATACTTACATATGGTCTTGAAAACTCCTAGGGGCTCTGGGGCTGTATTGAGAGCCTCTAGATGCTCTGGCAACACAAATCATTCAGAGTTCTCACTGCTGAAATTACCTAGAGGGAACAGGCTTATAGCAAGGCTCCCCTGGGAACAGTTGACAGGATCAGAGGGTGGCTGGTGTCCACCCCACGCCGATGTTCCTGATGCTGGATGTTATCCAGGAAAAAGCCGACCACCCACTGCTTCTGGTTCTGGCTCTGCTTTTAAGCTGTGTTTTTTCCTTGAAAACAAATGTCAACTGAATCTGATTACCTTGTAAAAGATTATGTCATTAGTTAGAGCATCAATGAGAAATTGCACAGAGGAACAAACAGAAAGAATGTGAAAACCCCCAAAGCTACTGAGGCATAATAGAGTTACCAGTTTTTCTCAAACAGTTTTTCTTTGGCAGAAGAAATTGAAGTGAAAAGTTATAAATCATTAAAGCTCTTTATCACATAGTATTGATATATCACATAATGGCTGCAAACAAGGTACTAGTGATTATCTGATTCTTATTTCATGAACATGAATTTCTTAATTGGGTGGTGCCTACTTGAATACAGTCAAATCAAACTAATTGTCTCCAACATTCAATATTTAGAATAAATCTTCAGGTGAAGAACAGATCCAGCATCTAAGTCTTTTCTGTGTCACTATGTTCACAAGATTTAACAGAACTGGAAGGCAATGCTCAAATACAAAAAGAAAATTATTTCAAGAAGAATGTGAAGGTTGTTTTCATACTCCTGTTCAAAATGAGTGGTAGGTAGGGGTAAATGTCGATTATTTAACAGTGAAATCTATGTTAGCTGTGGCAGATTCCTTGTAACTTGAAGACATTAAATAAAGATTGAGAATTTTTCTCAAGGACATTCTGAATTCAAAGCACAGCAAACAGGGTGCTATGTGACAGTGCAATCATCTGGATATTGCAGAGATTTCTGAGCTCAGAAACTGTGAACTTAGAAAAGCTAAAGGATAATTTACCCATTAGTAATTTTACATATGCATAACAAAGAAAAGTTATCCAAAAATTCATGAAAATTGTCCAGCAATTTCACAATGAGAAAATTTCTTTTCTCTTATACATGCTAATGACTGAGCAAATAAGATGAACCTTTTCTCCTATCAGCTAGTGACATTTACTCTGGTCAGTACTGGATGATTAAGGTGAGCACTCTTCATTTGGGAACCGTCTCCATGATTTATGGCTGTTATCACTGTGCTCTACATAGTCTTAATACCTTACAAGAAAAAACTATGATGTTGATTGAATATAATAAATTAGAGATAGCCAGTGAATGAAAAGATCTTGAATAGATCTCAGCAATTTATTTATTTTTTCAAATCACATTCATGTTCCACAAAGCAGAGTTTCAGGAAGACCAGAGCTATTTTTTATGGTAAAGTAAGTATCGACAGTGTTTGGGATTTTAAAAAGTGGGAGAGAGATCAAAAGCATTAAAACATTACCATTCTATCATCTCTGAAAGAAGAAATCTTTTTCAGAAATCTGCCTGGCAGTATTTCATGGTGTTAACAGTTTTCAGCTCTTTGTTTGGAACTAGAATTCTTACATAATTTACTTAAACTGAAGAAAAATGTTCATGTAAAATGGTTAAAAATCCTAAAATTAAAAAACCTGAGTATGGTAAAGTCATTTCAAGCAAAGCATGGCTTTAATCTAAAGTAATTGTAGAAATATTAGAGGATTTTTAAAGACCTTTTTTTGTTTCAAAAAAGTTTTATTTGGTTCAACAAGAACATTTTTTAATGGTGATAATTTTCTAGTTTGACTTCCAAAAATAAAAATCTATTAAAAATCCACTTTTTCAGTATTGCCTACAGGGTTTTTTTATCAGCCTCTGAATGAAAAATTTGTATTTACTGTAGCCTGTGCAGATGTTATGTCCAGGCAATGCAAGCAATTATCTGTATTAGAAGACCGACAGGGAAGACAGGAAGCTTGCCTTAACAATGCTGGAAGATATAAGAGTCATTTACAGCTGTGGCAGTGCTGGGATCAACCCTTCCTTCCTGCTCAGCCTGTTGCTGTTGATCCTTACCCAGATTCGTGGGCATCACTGCAGATATTAATCTGAAAAAATCAAAATCAGTGTATTGGTACAAAAAATATGCAATATATTCTCCCTAAGAAATATATTCAAACTTAAAAAACATTCCTAATATCTCCCAAAGAGCAGTAGCAGGACAGCTTTCCCAGGTAAATCTTATAGTTTAGAGAAAAAAATCTGTGGATCACAGTTTTTGAATCCTTTAGTCACAAACTGATCACCCTTATTTTCTGGGAGATGCCCAAATCCTCACCATAAATACCTGAAGGTTGCACTCAGGTTGTGCCATTTTTTCTAACAATGCATGATTTGCAAAAATACATTTCTTCTTACAAAGAAAACTGATGACTATTTTCACAGATACAGGGAAACTGCTGGTACCAAAAGGAGCTCAGGAGGATAAGATGTGACTTGTCCAACCTGTTCAGCCTGATGTGGAGTCCTAACTGCTCTGTTAATTAGTAATTGGCTATTTAGATACTCCACTATTTTATTCATCAGTGAGGCTGCATCATACACGTTTGTAGAACCGCACTAACAAGTAAAAGGAAAAGATAATATTGTGAAAAGTCTTGCGGGTCTTCCCTTCCCTAGTCCCCCTGCCTATGCTGAGTCTTGGCAAGAGGGTTCAGCCTTGCCTATGCCAGTGATGAAGCTATTAAAAGACTGAAACATGATGTAGTGAAACAGAATTAATTAATGGAGAATAAATGTGATATAAAATGCTATCATAGTCACAGAATCATTTCTTTTAGGTTAATCACAATATAAACCTTGTGTTGAAGTACTTTTTATGTGCAGATTATACTGACCATTACATAAAAAACCTGAAGTACTTGCTTTTATAATACATAATGTGTTATCTTTGTGGAAATGCCTTCGTATTTTATTTATAAAATTTTCAGTCCAGTACATTGTGGTCTATGTGAATTGCTTGTTAGCAAGTACATTCTGGGAAAAAGCAGTAGGAAAATTTCCAGCAAAGGTACAATCAGACAATTGCCATTCAAAATTGCTGCATTAAAAAAACCTCACAGATACAATCAAAAACAATTACCATACAGTTACAACATGAAACCGTACCAAGTACAGATACAATCACAAAGACAAGTACAGCTGATGGCAAATCTAGAAGCAATTACACAAAGCCTTTGAAGAATTAAGCACATTTATTTAAACTTGATAAATGTGTATGTCTTAGCAGTACCATAATTGAGCAGGATTATTATAGCCAGTGATATGGGGCAATTTCATTTGCATAAGTAGTTTTGCAAATTTCTAATATTTAAAATTTGATTAAATAAATTAAGTTGCAGTTATTAGCATTCAGGTTATTCCCTTTTCTATCTTACAATCATTAATTATTTTAGAGCCACCAGAAATTTGCAAAATACTTCACATATAGGAGAAACTATAATCCTTTGACAAAAGCTCTTGATGTGTAATCTTGGCCACAATTTGCAACCACGAGGTAACAAGGAGGGCAGTGAAATGACACAGAGGTCTAGAAACAGTTAGCTTCTCGAGTCTGCACACTTACACCATCATCCCAAATTCTGCAAGTCCAAAAATGCATTGCAATAGCTTACAGGGATGTTGGATCAAGTCCTTTCCTGGTAAATGGCTACTTTATTTTGCTGCTTGCAGTCAGCATTCAAAAACTGAGTCTTATTTTGTCTCATATTTTGCAGGGCCTGGAGTGGAAATAAATCGGAGGCTGATTTGAAAGACAAGAGAATAATCACGAAGTGTATTCCTCAGCAAGCTACTAAAAACAATAAACCTAAGTTTGTTCAAAGTGATACCCTGAGAAATTCAATCAGAACAGCTAGCAGCTCATCCTGAAATATAACATTCACAATAAGGTAACTTTGAAATCATAATGATAAGTACTTTAAATTGCTAGAAACAGAACCACATACACAGAAGAAAGGTAAACCAAGATAATGATACACCAGTATTGTCAAAAGGGGCACGCTGAAACACACAATTTTACTTTCACTTGACAAGGACTTGACAGTCTTTGGCATTGATATCAGAGGAAGGATTTTCTCTGGCTCCAAAATCAAATCAAAGACTCATGGATAATTTCAGCCTGCTGATTCCAAACTATACTTGACATACCTTTTCATGGCTCCTGCTCCTGGACCAAGGATTTTGCTCTATACAAGCCCTGCAACATTTTTCAAGCCAAAAAAAGTCAGCCTCCTAAGTTGTTGAGTTGCTGATTATTAGATCACTTAACTGAACATGCCAAATGCTTTTTTAACCTTATGCATTTCCCAGCCACCGTTCTGCTGCCAGACCTTGTTTTTGATGAAACCAACGACAACAGTGTTTCACTACTGTATAAGAAAAGGTATGAAAAGTCATCTAACAATGTTATTGATGAACTAGCATCTTGTACTTTCATGTCTTCACTGCAATTTAGGCAGTCCTATTCTAAACATACACTTCAAATGTGCAATTTCTCTGTGCTACTTTGTACTTTCAGTTTTTAAATAAAAGAGGTCTGAAGGGTCACATTCCTTTTGTACTTCACCAAAATCAAGTTTATAGTTGACGGTCCGCTGTGCTTACATGTCCTGTTCTGTCTGAATCCTGCCTAGTGTGCATGAAACCTTGTATAGGGCCTAACACCAGGACAATGGGACTAAGCTTTAAACCATGCATACCTGTTCCTGCTGGGATACAAAACAAAGGGTGTGAAAAAATTGTTCATCTGAAAATTAAACCAAGAAGATTTGCATTTTGGGGGTTGTCTTTGACTATTTGAGGCCCTTAATTGAGCCAAATTTTAATAGACGAGTGCAAATATTCCCTGGGAAACACTCAGTTTGATCCACAGAGTTATACTGTTTTATTCATTCTATAAGGTATTAGTAGTTTAATCATGTCACTATGAACCTTGTTGAGTCATCTGTTCTCATGTCAGTGTTTTCATTAAAGCTTACCTGCATCTGCAAGATTGAATTCTGATCAAGTAATTTATTCTCCCATTGCTATGGAAGATGACCTTAACTTTATGGAATTAGGAAATATCAGGTTTCCTCAGCGGGTAATGGTAGCTCTTCTATTCTCAGTATAGATTACAAAATAAATGTAATGAAACAAAGCAGGGAACTCAACAGTTGGTAAATCTATATAATTTGCTGTACTTGGTATGCATGCTACAGCAGTAGAATGAGCAGAAAAGGAACTGAAACAAAATTGCTTGACCTATTTTAATATTTGATGAAGAAATACTAAGCCTAGAAATATCATGTCTCCAGGGACCTTGTAGTTGATATTATTAAAAAACATTTTAAAAAGAGGCTCCTATAGTCTATCATAATAAGCTTTGGGTAATACTTTAAGAGTCCATTAACTTATGCTCAACTAATCTTGAATTAGAATAGAAATCCTTTGAAAGCATGTATGATAGTCACACAAATACCACATAAACTCATTTCCATCCTTTTGTGAATGTTTTCCCCTAGACACACTACAGTTTTTAATCCCTATGTGTAATAGTCTAGAAGTTGATATTTTAACATTAATGGAAGGAAGTCTGATCAGTTCTAACTCTAAAAAAATCAGACTCTACACACTTTTGAAGAATCCAAATCAAAACTGCTTGTGAACCAAATCTAATTATTTTTCTTAAAATATTTATTTATAACTTTGAAACTATAGCAAAACCATTTTTTCTGACATGAGCTGTATAAATGTAATATTTATTATTTCAAATTAATATTATTGTTGTGTTTTAAATTGTCTGAGTTACCAAATGAAACTAAAAAAATTTTCAAGAGAGTCAGCATCTGAACTGCAGTCTGGAAGCAACAGTCTTTCAGATTTGTGTGGATAAGCAAAAAGTCATGAAAAAAATCATCCATGCAAAGCTGAGCTATTGAACTGAGAAAGGAAGAAAAATATTTTAATGGAAAGCCTTTTTGTTGAATAATAAGACTTTGGACTGAAATTCAGGAGTCTGTAGTTCCATTTTCCCAATTTTTCCAATCACCTTCCGAAATCACTGCACTTCCTTCAAATTTCTTTCCTATATATTATTTATTCATCAAAATAATGTATTTTGTTAATTTCTAAATGTTTGTGTTGCCATCTCGCTATTGATGAGGTCCAGTCCTTTCAAAGGAAAGACAGACCTGAGAAGCTGGATGGTTTCAATATCAGAAAATAAACTTTTCTATGTGAATCCCTTCCAGAAGCAGCTTTGAATACGTTTGAATGCAAACAAATGCTGAAGTCAGAGTCATGACAAAACAGAACTACCATTCTTCAGTGGCTCTACTATATCCCCTCTCGTTTTGTTGCTGCTGAGATTTTAAGCTTTTTGAAGGAAGAGTTTCCCACTACAGGTTAGTTCACTACCAGGAGCCAAGCTTAACCCATATTCTACTGAGGCTCTTACACTACAGTAATATAAACATCTCTGTCTTGTGCCTTTATGCCTGGAGATTTCAGTGTTTTTCCAGGTGAGTTGGTGCAGTTACTAGGCTTGGGGGAACCACAGATCAGAAATCAGAGATCCACACCAGCCTGTTGATGTGACCTCCCAAAACACACCCTGCAGAGATCTTGGGCAGAGGAACTGGAAGGACTGGAGATGTCCCTTGGTGGCCAGGACGTCCAGCCAGAGGCATCATCAGGGACTGTCCCAGACACACAGACATTCATTCCCTGGTAAGTGCACCCATTAATGCTCCTACTGCTATTACTGCTTTAGAAACTGCCTGTTTCGTTTGTCTTTCCAGTGTTTGAGAATTCCACCATCAGTTATTTTGGGGAAAATAAACTGCTGCATACAGAAGGAAAAGACACCATCACACCCTCTCAGCAGCCTGTAATTTACAGCCAGCACTGCACAGTTTGAGCTACCCTCTGTGTGCCTGGCAGGCCAGAACCTTGACTTATCCATGTGGTAAAAGGTCATGATGACATTGCTAATTTGAAAATAAATAGCTTCCTGTAATGTTATAGAATTACTGTAGCAATCAGGCACATAAAGATAAAAGCTCATATAGATAAAGGCATATTAATTAGCTCATAAAGCCTTATTAATCAGGCTTGTAATGATAGCAGTCTGAAACCATAAAAGAAATGTGTAAGATATTTGTCTGCAGGCTTAAAATAGAGAAAAGAATGAAAAGCCACCCACACAGCACAATGTGGCATTAGCATCCTACTACTGGGAAAAGGAAGGTACAATCTAAGAGCAGCATCTTCTTTACAGTGTATGAATGTTCTAATACATTTTCTCTGGTCTAGATGAGGAATAATAACAGAGTACATCCAACACACCTAAATATACTTCTAAAGTAGCTTGACTAACTTAACTCATTTCTCATGGCAACCAGCCGGACTCTGGGAGTGGGAACCTGTGAGGTCCATTTTTAAAGAAGAACTCCTAGACAAACTGAAGTCAGTGGCTACTGACTTCAAAAGCACAGGATGCCAGTGTGTTTCCTGAACACTGAGTCCTAGATCTTCAGGCAAAATTTCCTATTCAGATTGAAACCAAATTAAATTCAAGGATTCTAAAAAATTTAATATGTTCTGGTTTTTTACTGGAAATGGTCTATTTCCATCTTTATTTAGGATTTGCTACTTCCTACCAAAGGCAGACACTCTATTCCACTGAACTGTCAACAAAAGCTAAAGAGACATTTAGAAAATTCTACACTCACTCATTTATTTCTCTGTCACTCCCCAATAGTGCTACAAGTTTCTAACAAATCTCCCTTGTTCCAAGGAAGACTTTCTGCACTAAGTGCAGAGAGACATCCCATTTCAGTGTTAATAACTGGGCCAATTGCATCAATTTATTATCCTGAAAATAGCCTCCCTAATCACTACATCTCAGTTAACTGTGTATGTATTTCCATAAGGTATAACTGTTCCCCGTGAAAGACACTGTGAAAGAAGAAAGGTATGAATTTTCCCTTCCTTCTTTTTGTTCCAAATTTTTTAACACACCCATAAGAGATTTATTTGAGGAAAGCAAGCTCCACTCCTCTCCTGAGCAGCTGTGAGCAGCAATGGTAGTGTGTGCTCCTTGACACTTACTAACCTCCTCCTCACACATTTCACACATTTGCATCTGATTCAAAGAAACCTATATTTGTCCTTAATACAATGCAACATGGCCAGACCAGGGCAATGAAAGCTCATACTAAATTTCAAACCCTTCCAAAGGAGCACATTTTGGGATGCCAGAGAAGATTATTTTTATCCAGGAAGAACTGTGTAAGTTCTTTGCTTTTTACCTAATATATATCAGAAGCAAGAATTATTTTACATATTCAGCTGTCCATCCCTTATACTGAAATGAGGGTATCTCTTAGATTGCTGGTGTAGCCAGCCTTGTACTTTTTAACAAGATTAAGATGGTGATGATTACACCATTTTCCTTTGTTGCTTTTTCATATAACATTGTTTATATTATTGCAAAACAACAGTGACATCCAGAGGTACAAAAGCCTAATTAGAAGTATTCATTATCCATGATGATGTGTTCAAAATCTGAATTACTTACGTTTCCAACAACTTTGATTATTTGCAAACCTACAAATTTAGAAGCCTGTGTAGTATGTAAGGAGCATATGTAAACTTTTTATTTTAAATCTGTCCCCACACAGCCTCACATTGGTCAACATTCATTGGAATATTGTTGACTGCGACAATATTGGGGTTCTGGCATACAGGGCCATTATGTCCTGTCATTGATAGCTGCCATTGATAAGTCTCAGTGTGAGACCTTTTGGCCACAGATACATATTTGCAGTTTTGTCATTGTAAAGAGAAGAGACAAGATCAACAGAAATGCAGATACTTCCAACTGAGGCACAAGAATACTTAAAAGTTGCATAGAATTGCACACCTTATTTGAGAATCAGTGCTGTTCATGTAGAGTAGGTTGCTAAAAGCACACCTACCAGGTCAGTGCATGATAGGGAATTAGGCAGACTTCAGTGCACTATTTCCTTCTGAGTCATGACAATGAAATTGTGAATCCAGCCCAGCCCACTATAAGGAATGACCAGCTTCAGCACACATTTGCATGCACAGCAAAGTGCTTGCTTCCACACGGAGTGTGAGTTTGTAATGATGCTGAAACCTCACCAAAGTCTGAGTGCTGAGAGCTTTGCCTCTAAAAGGACTCAAGCACTGACATATTATAAAGCTTTAAGACCTTTCTTTCCCTCCCTCCCTCCCTCCCTCCTTTCTTTCTCTCTTTCTCTCTTTCTCTCTTTCTCTCTTTCTCTCTCTTTCTTTCTTTCTTTCTTTCTTTCTTTCTTTCTTTCTTTCTTTCTTTCTTTCTTTCTTTCTTTCTTTCTTTCTTTCTTTCTTTCTTTCTTTCTTTCTTTCTTTCTTTCTTTCTTTCTCTCTCTCTCTCTCTCCCTCTCTCTCTCCCTCCCTCCCTCCCTCCCTCCCTCCCTCCCTCCCTCCCTTCCTTCCTTCCTTCCTTCCTTCCTTCCTTCCTTCCTTCCTTCCTTCCTTCCTTCCTTCCTTCCTTCCTCCCTTCCTTCCTTCCTTCCTTCCTTCCTCCCTTCCTTCCTTCCTCCCTTCCTTCCTCCCTTCCTTCCTTATTATAAGATGCCATGTGGTTCACAGAAGATATAAATATGTATGTAGTCCTGAAGAAAAAATAAAATATCCACAGCGGTTAACAATTACTGACATTTTAGGAAAGCTCAAGTCTCAAGGCAATGCACTTATTGACCACATCCTCTGCTGGCACAAGTCATAATAGTTCCATTTATTTCAATGGAGCTCTGTCAGGTTACATCAGCTGAGGACTGGTCCTATCAGTCTCCTCCTTAACGTTCCTGTCATTCCCAAACACATGTAAGTGTTATATCATTTTTCAGCTCTGTAGCTCCTCACATACACTGCACCAGTACTTGCAATACACAGATAATTGCATATATTTACCATTTCTGTCTACACCATGGAGGAACCTGTAGGTCTATTTAACTCTACACGCTCATTTCTTTGTCAAAGAAGTGTTTTTTAAAAGATGCCTTTTAAGCTATCTTTGAAGGAAATGGCTATTGTAATAAATGCAGTAGCATTTTAGCTTTCAATAGAAAATTTCTCCTAGAGTAGCTTCTGATTGTAAATAATGCCTGCGAGCAGTCCATTTTAGGGGTTATCTTCCTTCCCTACCACCATATCTCACACAGAACATTTTTCCCAGGATTTCATTCAAGGGAATAAAGTTTTCTGAGGAAAATACCGTTCAGTTTTCTGCACATCAAACTAGCAGTTGACATACTGGTGAAGTATTTACAAAAATGAATGCTGCATTCTGTATCCAGCTGACAGACTCCTGCAGTTGGTAATTTATTAGCTATTCTTGCTATGAAAGAATATGTACATAATCTCTATATTGCATTCATTTTCTTCTGAAAGACAGAAAAATTACAATTATTTTATTTGTGGTCACATAACTGACATGGTTCTAGTCATCTGATACAAAAACAATTTCCTGATAATCATATGTGAAATGCTATTGTATAAATAACAATCTTTCCCTTTGACCACTGAGTTATGATCAGTTGGCCTATTTTCATCCCTTTTTGATTATTTATGACAATATCTCTCTTTCCAAATTCAGAAAATTTTAATTTCTGGAACTAGCAAAAAATATTTTTAAAAACTTTTAAAAATAAACTTCAGAGTATTAATTATCTATCACGGTTGAAGAGTAAGATAAAGGTGGAGTACAAAAATCCATAAATGCATTTAACAGTGATGGAGAAAATGTTCTATGGATAAATATTTTCTATTTCAGGAAACAGATGTTCAGCTGGGATAAATCAGCAAGGTCATATCCCTTATTTTCCTGAGCTAAGGATCTTGCCAATAAGCTCTACTTCATCATTTTCATCCTGATACAAGGAAGAAAGAATATTTGCAGTCATTTCATAAATTGAAATAATAGAGGGGAAAAGGATGTTAAAATACTATGGCCAAGGTTTCACAAGAAGTATGTATCCAGGTCAAGGCTGTCTGCAGTTTGCTTGTCTCTTAGGTCGAGCTTGGATTAGGTATCAAGGACTAATCCCTTAGTATTGTAAGTACCTACCTCCCACTAATTGTGTGATACGCACAGCAACCAAAAAAGAAAGAAATCCAGCCCATGGTATTTTGGGATATGAAAAATGTTTCCTTGAAAAATAAGGGTAAGTTGAACTTATCCTCTCATTACAAATATGTCACAGGTAGGCAGAGAGGGCACAAAGTGAAGGGGTTGTTTTCATAATTGTGCAGCAGATCATGTGTCAGCATGGTCCTTTCTGGCTTCATGTGTGTGTATTCATGTTAATCTGTGGCAGAGGTAATATGGGTTCATGTGGTCCTGAACAATCAGGAACTGTATTCCCTTAATCAAATAAAAGAAGCTGATGCCTTGCCAATACAACATGTTACTTTGACTTCTGTCCCTGAATAGATAGTTGGATAGGGATGCAAAACGAAGATGTGGTGTTTGGCAAGGGCATGGCCATACAGCCACAAAGAGTGAGTGCACCAAAGTTTCAGACCACATGGCCTGGGCTGTTGGAGGCTGTTGGAGTACATTATACTTTAGTCATGGTCCCCAAAGATCCCATAATCTCTTCTATACCCTACTGGGCAAGTCACCTTCGGGAATACTTTTTAACCTCTTCTCAGGGAAAGATGTGTACATAACAAACCTCCTAACTTCATAAAGGGTTCTGTTTATTTCGTTAGCAGAGAAGTTGAGACTTCTTTGGCCTATCTTCCCAATTATGAGGTCTTCTTTATAAGAGTCATTTACACCAACACATTAATCTGGGATTAAAATTGAAGATACATGAAGGCTATAGACCATATTCCTCATGTGCATGGAAGTCTGTTGTAATCTATTAGTATCTAGTTTCAATGTGATTAAACTTCAAGAGCATTCCCTGTCTGCCTATGCTATATCTCTTTCTTCAGTGCTTATTGTCAAGTATTTTTCAGAACTGATAGTGCCTTATCACTATCAAAAAGCAGCTCAAATTCCTTAGGAAAAAACTTCAGCTTAGCAAATATCCTTTTAAAATTGTGAATCATACCTGTTTTTCTTCATCTTTATAGCTATTAACAGGCATATTTTTCACGACAACAGGATTTGTTTGCGGGTTATGAGATACCATCTTCTCCTTCTATTTCTTCCTTCCTCTCTTAGGCTGTAATTTTCTCTCATATCATAACAGGTTGTCCTGGAAATGGCTTGTCACAAAAGTTAGATTTCAGCCAAATGTTCTTTAAACAAATGAATAGGAAAAAAGGAGACCCTAAGGAAAGCTTACTTAAGCCGTTTTGTTTTACCAGAGAGTCTTTGCAAAGTCTGGGAAGATAAGAAGATTCCTATAAATGGTTGTAGCTTCAAATAGATTGTGTGGGTGGATAAATATAGGGGAGCACAGTGAGTGATGGAAATAGGATGGGCTTGGGTCTATACTCAGAAAGAAAATATATTTATTTTCTAGCAGAAAGCAATTTCCATAAATAAATAGGATAGCTCATGATTACCTGCTTTAAGCATGATTAGGCTAAATATACTTCCAGCAGTCAAAACAAAAAAGAGACCTCAGTTAAATTTTCCTTTCCTCCTAAAGGCTCTGCTGCAATCCCATGGTGTCAGGCACAAGGATAGGATGTAGCCAGGGTTCAGCTACCACTCTGATGTTCAGTCAGTCTTTCCAGCGTGTAGGGCAGAGAAATGTGGCAAGTACTCCATAGGTGCTCTAATCCCCAGGGGTTTTCTGCCACTAGGACGTGCCAGAAGGCTCCATGCTATAGCCATGGATGGTAGGTGATCAAATATTCCCATGTGTGCAGGAGGAGCAGGCAGACCCATCGCCACTGGCTCTGTGTGCATGTGTGTGCATGCAAGACTCTCATGCGCTAGGGACAGCCCCAAAACAGCAGTGACAGCCCCTCCTTCTTCTGTACTACATAAGCAGAGCAATGGGATGAAACTACAGCTCTGTGTACACAGCACACATAAGTTTATTCAGATTTTTGCGCTTGAGCACCTCAGGGATGAAATGAACCCATTTTTCTCAGTTATCCAAAAGTCAAGTGTACAATAAACAGTTAAAATAAAAGCATGGTCAAACCCTTCTAGTAGAAAGACAACTGAAACCTGTAAATATTCCCAAGAAGGTGCATTTTTCTACAATATGCTCCCTACAGCAGGATTTGTTTATTCAGTAGTATGTACTCAACTTTACACAGGAAGGTAAACTCAATCAACACAATGAATAAATAGCTGATGTTTCAGTTATAGAGAGTGTGAAGCTGCCGACATTGCCCCTAGACTTAAAACCTGGTCTTATTTGTCACCTTTAGTAAGAGGCTGAATAGTAATTATTATTTTGGCTATGATGATAATTTCTGGCAGTGGCCTGTTGTTCCACCCATAAAAGCCATTGTTATGCACTGCAAATATATGCTAAAACATTCTACAAGATGATGAGAACAAAAATTATTATAATTTTTATTTACTTGTTCTAAAGTAAACATCTGTAAACTAATTACAAGATACACCTTTTTTACAGATTCTGTGAACAGAAAAGACTCACTGATTACCAGTTTTGTCTTCAGTTCTATTTGATGAATCACATATAATTACAACATAATTAGGTAGCACCTCTGGAAAAATATGCCATGTAATGGTTATAAAAAATGAAAAGAAGTGATCATACTGTAATTTTGAAATATATCCTAGCAATTCTTTTCATTAAATTTCTCTGCAAAGGATGTCACTTACCTTAATTGTCAGTGTCAATACCATATCCTAATATTATAGTTTCAAAAAAAACCTAATTTCAATCCCAAAGTCTGTGTTTACTTAAGAAATGATCCCAGACCCATTTAACTTCAAACACTTAAGGAATCCCATTAGACTACTAAACATAAGAAAATACAGAACTCTGCTTTATAGAAGCTTTAGACTTCACATCAGAGTCCTCTAGCATAATTCTGATTTAAAACGATACATTATGTGGGCTCCCAGATATGTTTTAGTCTCTAGTGAATAAAAATACTGCTAAAAACACTTACCTTTATATTATTGCAGCTTTGAGTGTCTTGAGGCAGGATCAGCACCCCATGTGATTTAAATGTATCAGCATTTAAAGAAAAGGAAAAGCAAAAAAATTGCTGGATTTATGCAGGAAGGAAGCAAACAAGCAAAGAGGATTTGTGATGCAGGAATCTCAGCACAGCTTTTCTTGTTGACCTGATGACTAACTAACGAAAGCAGTAACAATACCTGCGGGTAGTTCAGTAACCCCATCTTCAGAGGAGCAACCTTCTCTGAAACAGCTAGGTCCTGCCCTAGCTATCAAATATCTCACATACTGGCAGTGCATATTTTCTGCTGACAGGTGAGCTGCCTTTCCATTTGGGATGCTTTAGGCAGGCAGGATACCACCAGCCTTGTACCACACATGCTGAGATCTGCTGTAGGGACCCACATTGCACAGGTTGTCCAAGTCCTGCGGTCAGTCCTAAGAACACAGATGTGGGCCCAGGTCATTGCTTTGTTTCTTCAGTTTCATTTTACAAAAGCTTATTAGGAACCAAGGCTGTTTACAGACTTCCGATATCATGCTGGATCCTTCAGCAATGCCCAGGATGCTGGACCACGCTGAGGGAGTCATCAAAAAAATGTCCTCAGCAACCAGAACAGACTTTGGTATTTTGCATATCATTGTCATGGTCCTGTTATTTGACTACCTGCCAACAGTGACCTTTGAGCAGTGACAAGTCAGTTCTGAAAAATTCATGACTTGGCTTAAAAATAACAGTCTTAAAATTGCATATTGAGCTTCAGTTTATTTGCCCACTGGATTTTCAATTTGTGGGATTGGCATCTTTATGTGTTTGCCTAGCTCAAAAGGCTAACTATATAGAAAGTTTTGATGTCTTTTTTTTTTTTCCTGTTTTCTGGGGTTCTTTAGCAGAAGCTTAATTTCTTCCATACCCCTAGGTGCATATCCAGGTAAAAATGCCAGATACTTTGAAGTGTGGTTGTAGTCATGGAGACTACCAATGCTGCAGACAGAATTGCAAGGAAGAAAAGCAAGCTGGCCATACGCTCACCCTCTCTGGCATGAAATATTTTTTCCTGTGATGCTTTCTATCTGCAGACCACTGTGGTACTAGAGGAGGCTGCACCACATTGCTGCCAGTGCAGCTATTGGGCTACCCAAGAACCTCCCAGACAGCACCCTTGAAAAGATCCTGTGTCAAAAATGTGCTGTCTTCTCTCCCCTCTTACAGTTCTAGAGAAGAAAGACTCATTAGCAAGGGGTTTTGAGCTAATGAGTGCTGCCAGGTTTCTGGAATACTTTGGCCTGTTGCAGTGAAGACATTTTTTTAAGCCCGAAGGCTTTCAGAGGAACAGATAGCTGTGCACAGTTATACAAGGAAATAAACTCAAGTCCAGATATTCCACCCAAATATGAAGCTGCTCTTCAAGCTGTAACCCAGAGGAAAACTAACTTTTTTCTTTTTTTCCCTTCTTCTTTTCTCACCACAGAGTTCACAGTATGAGCTGGTGCCAGCAGGTCACCCGGAGCCAAGGACCACAACCAGCCCTCTGCAACCAGAGCAATCCATCTCTCACAAGAGCTGGGGCACAATATCGTTTGCCATAAATTCCCAGGTCCTGAAAAAATGCCTAAAGATTGCCTAGGTGTCACAAGGACCATAAAATAAAGAAATGTTGTTATGGGCCTTTGGATAAGTTTAAACACATTAAAATTGTAAAGGTTCTTAGATGTAAAAACAGTAAGGGAAAAAAACAGGCATGTGTAATACTAAAATTTTTATCACATTACAAGAAACTCAGTAGTAGGTTAACTTTAAGTACCTTGGGCTGAAGTGAACATAAATGTGTGGTTTATCTTTTGCAGTTGCCTGTGGTTTTAGTACTATTTTGCTTAAAACATTTCATTGCTAAGCTCCATCTGAGAAATGCTACCCAGCAATCCAAAAACATTAAAATTAAGTATCACATGTTCAACTGAGAGCATAACAGAGCAATTATGTATATTAAAGTGTATTTTTCAAGTTTTTAACACAGATAAATAATGCTAACAGGGAAGAGAGAATATAGAATTGTTAAAATTTTTCATTACATCTGGGTTTTTTTGTTTCTTTCTTGCATGCTAAATTAATGGAAATTTCCTGAGGTGCACACAGAAATCCTTGAAGAAATTATTCTGGAGGGTAACTCCAAGATAAAATGCTGAGACCTATATAGCAGGGAATATAATTATGGTAGAGGAAGGAAATGATCACAGCCATGAAAAAGAAATATAAGCTGCTTTGGAAAATTAAGTAACTTCAGGACCAGTAAGTTCAGTCCATTTCTCATCAGCATTAATAGGAGTTATACCTGCTCACAGTGTGAGTAAATTTAAACAAGTTAATTTTATCATTCGCAATCCAGGAAGATGATTTTTAGGAAATGAAGGATGAAGATTGCTAAAATATCTGTCTTAGGATGAAGATGGCTGCCTTGTCCTTGTACTAAACCCATTAATTCCCTTTCCTGTGTTAGCTTTCTGCCAAGTCAAGTACTTGTGAATGGATACTCCTTGTTCCAGCATAATACTCAGAACAGTATAGTATTGTATAGTATAGAACAGATTTTGTTCTTGGTAAGAAGAAGGTAGTAAGCTTCCAACTCCACAAAAGGTTTTGGTCTGAAATAAAACAGATCTAAATGAAAAAAACCAAACCATTTTACAAGGCAATATACCATCACTTTGAGAAGACCAGCACCACTGACCTTTTGAGAAAGGTCTGAACCACTATCTTGCATTTCACATTTTGCACCACAACCAGGTCTATATTCAACAAGCCTCTGTCCTTCATTAACAGTTTTTCAGTATCTGGGTCTGAGTTCTTTGTTGTCAGGGCACACATAACTCTAGGTGGATTTACTACAGTTGCGAAAACATCAATTATTCAGAGCTCATAGTCATTCTGGTGACATCTATCTCACTCTGTTTAAATGACATTTGCCTTTCTCTTGATTACTTCTGCCAACAGCTTTAAAAAAACAGAAAAAAACAATTAACTTCTTATTGGCAAAATCTCCATAAATCATAAAAGTTCCAAACTACATTACAACAAATTCTTATTCTCTCTTAGCAATCATAGACACACAAGAAAACATCTTAGATACCATATCCAAGCATTCAGAGGTAAACACAGAGTTCTGGGCCAGACTTCTCCCAGGTGGAAGAGAAGCAGTGGATGTGTTTTAGCTTTGCATCTCTGTTCTGCAAAAGCTGTCTTCTCTGAAATTCGAGCTCTTTATGAGTCATATTAATCCCTGCTGAAATTTCTGTTTAGATACAAAGAAAAATCCTGCCTTACATCATAAAAAACCACATTCAATCAGATTATATTCTGCAGGTGTTAAATATAAAATATCACATAAATTAGTGGTGATGTATGTAGAGCAATGTGTTCCCAGGGTAAGAATTTAAAATATAGATATCCTGGTTTGGGTTCAGAGAAGTAGCGGGTGTAACAGAAATAAAATGGCCAGATAGTGCTTAACAGCATGTACTTTAAAGAACTGCTTACAACTTAGAATGAAATTTTAATGAGGTAAAGGTTAATAGGAAAACATACCTTTTCTAGCTAACCTTCCAAATTTAATTAAATATCACAAAACCAGCAAAGACTCAGCATGCTTTGTAAAAGCAACACCAGTCTGATTAAAATGAACAGTTCTTGAGCTCAGTTCCACTTTCACTTCTCTGAAATAACTCTGCTCTAGCCAGTTATCTCCCACTACCAATAAAATCTCTTCTTTTTTTCTGAAAGATCCCAGGTATATCACCCCACTTGTCTTTAAAAGAAAAGAGCTGAACCTGTGCTAACCTGGGAGTTCAAACCTGTCTATTTGCATCTGGAAGTCAACTGGAACTGGAATGGTCTTTGCAGTAAGTCTAGGGTCCTAAGAGGAAAGAAAAAACAGTTTTTTCACCTCCAAAGCTTCACTGATCCTGGTCTCTGTAAGATGAGGGAAATGAAAGAACTCGCAGCATCTAGAATCAAATCTTTATTTGTCTGATATTCAGTAGCCATGCTGAAGATTGAAGTTCTGTGATTTGGGGGACTTAGAGACTTTGGATTGACTTTTTTACCCTGTACTCTATTTAAGTGCATAATAATGTAACACAGAAAAGAGTTCCAATAAAAGCGTTTTTAAAAATCAAAACTTTAATTAACAAAAGAGCAAATAGAGAATGTTACAACACTGCATGAATATTTTAGTTTGTTCAAATTCTCCAAAACAAAAAATCTGGTATTTTAGTGTGTTCCACAGAGCTTTTTAATTTGCCAGATCTTTGTTTTTCTACACATGTTAGCATCACCTTGTAGCTAAACTGCAATTTTTCTATGACCAAATAAAGCACATCAGGATTTTTACTTGCCTCTAGCATTAACCTTGCAAATGCTTCTGTTCAGTTTTTAGAGTTGCATTCCAATTTCCAGCTCTCTCCTTTACAAAGCCCTGGAAAAGTAACTTACAGTAACCCCACCTACCAGTGCAGAGCAATGTTCACACTGCTGTGAGGACTGCGAAGTTAGAGAAAGGACCAAGCCAAAGGTCTGCTGTGATCCTCAGTCCATTTTAACTGCTTCTAATCTACCAAATTTGGAGTAACTGTGCAGCAGAAACAACCATCACTTGCACTCTTTCTAATTATCAAATAGGGTGTATATCCTGTGCTTCTCTTCTCCTTTCCTCTGGATGTGAACAAGAGGCACACTTTGATCGCCAAAGCTGTGGAGAAGCAATTGAAGGAGTTGGAGCAGCAGCTTACCAGTAGGTATAGAAAAACTTGAAACCTACAGAAAACAAATTAAACATGGCAATACCATTCCATGACACCAAAACTAAACGATGTGAACTGCCCATGTTCATGCTACTGAATTCCTTTTCCCTCCCAAACAGGATGGCTGTTCCTAGATAACCTGTTAGGACTGTTCCCTCCCTTTTGCTAACACCTGAGCAAGGCCCAGCATGGCCTGAGAGATAGCTGGAGAGGGTACAACCACCCCAGGGACCACTGTGACAAATCACCATTATAGCTGGTCAGCTTCCTGGCTCCAGAAACGTTCCCTGCCACCAATTCACTTGCTTGTGATTGGAGTTGCAGCATCCATCAAGGTAGGGACAGTGTCAAACAGTGAAACCAGCCAGCCAGGCACAGGTTTTGATAAAACATTAAGCAAAATGCAATAGCAAGCAAGCTCTGGAACCATGAGGCCGGTGCAGGTCCACAGACAAGTCACATCCTAGGACTAGTTTTTCCTAAGTTCTCCACAAAAGGAGATTTACCCGAATTCATCCTGTTTTGGTTTTGCCCCATGTTCAGTGCATGTTACCTAGATATACACAAATCCTTTCAATAATTCAGGAACTACCTTTTTAACTTTAAAAAGAAATTGTTATGCTTTGCTGCTCACTCATTTCACTAAGCTTCTCACCAGTGAAAAACTGTAGAGAATTGTTTAAAAAGCATTTCCAGTACAAGGAGTCTTGGAAGTACGTCAGAGACATTCCCTCTACCATCGCATCTCTATTCATGATTTTAACCATACACCTAATGAGCCTGCGATTCACCTCAAAAATTCTCCTCGCGGCTGTCAAGCATCCCTTGCTCCCTTCCTTAAGCTCATCTGAATTCTCTGAGTAGCTCCATTTCTGCAGTGAAGTTCCCTCATGACATGCTGACTCTCTGATTGACAGGCAGCACACACACACCAAGCAGAATGTCAAAGAACGCGACATGATAAAGCCAAACACAGCTTAATACAGTTATGATAATGCCAAACTGCTTAAAATTCTCTGTACCTCTGACAGCCTAGCCATGTATTGTATGTCTTTCAAAGCTGTGCATCTGCCTAGAAAAAGTTAGCTTCTCCAGCCCTTGAAGGAGATTAATCCCGTTTGAATTTTAAACCAGGTTTAAACTACAGCTAAGTAAATTTAATTTTGTTGCTGAGAGTAAGGTGCCTATTGCAATTTTTCGGATTTACAAGCTTGTATTTCATTGAATATCTAATATGTGAAGTGAAGGCTACCTGACTTCTAGTAGGACTCCTATGAAAGCTTGTTAATTGGTAAAGACCTGGTGTATAAATATTTTCACAGCTGAAATCTGCAAGATAAAGTTACCTGTAGTCATATTTTTAGACAATAACACACACACACACACACACACACCCACCCAAAAAACAAACAAAAAAACCCAAACCAAAACAAAAAAGCCAACATTATTTCCTAGGAAATTGTTTTTCAGAACTTGATTGTAGAAGTAACAATTTCAGATTTTCCTGTCATTTCAGCAAGGAGGAGGCAACTAAAACATGAGTTAAACAGGAAGCACAGAACACTGAGAAAGAATATAAAGATGAACAGTTCCTAAACAGCTCACAAATTTAAAATTATTGACTCAAGCAAATTTATTTATTTGCAAAGCAAAGTATGTTGGGAAAATTTAGAAGTCATTCATAGCCAGAACATTGAATGCTGCTATATAAATGGCTTTCCTGAATCTACAGCATGTTTGTTACTCCTGAGGCTCTTCTGTGGACATATTTGAGTTGATATTAAAGCCAATGTACTAATAAATGAAATGAGATCTCAGCTCTGTGTATCACCCTTATGGCCCAAAGATGCACCTAACATGGGTGTGGGGGAACTTTCTCATTCCAAAGTGTCTGAAATAAAGCCTGTGATACAGCCCATCCAAGAGGTGCTTTGAAACATGAAATTACATGGCATGCCAGACATTTGGAAGAAATTATTTCTATGAGGGAGGTGGGACACTGGAACAGGTTGCCAGAGAGGTGGTGGAGGCCCCATACCTGGAGACATTAGAGGTCAGGATTGATGAAGCTCTGAGCAACCTGATCTAGTTAAAGATGCCCCCACTTACTACAGGGAAGTTGGACTAGATGACCTTTAATGTCCCTTCCAACCCAAACCATTCTATGATTCTATGATTCTGTG
This sequence comes from Hypotaenidia okinawae, assembly GCA_027925045.1. Lineage (NCBI taxonomy): Eukaryota > Metazoa > Chordata > Aves > Gruiformes > Rallidae > Hypotaenidia > Hypotaenidia okinawae. Next base: position 133,959,157 of record BSDF01000002.1, on the reverse strand, counting down.
ATTCTATGATTCTATGATTCTGTGATTCTATGATTCTATGATTGGCAGTGTGCTGTGAGTGGTTTTGGAAGGCAAAGCCTGCTGAGAGGGCACTGGAGTCATACATGGTAGAACTCAAACTTGATACTGCTGTCGGGCAGGGTGTCAGGTCTGAGCCAAGCCCAAAAATATCTCAAGAAGTGCCAAGCCCAAAAACATCTCAAGAAGTGCCAGCCAGCACAGAGCAAAACATTTAGAGGGGCATGCAGGAGGCATGAACAGTAGACCAGTGTCTGAAATAACTTCCCATCTCTCCTCTATTTAGCAGCACAGAAAGATGCTGAGAATTCCACTGTTCAACAGCCTTTGCAGAAAAAGCAAGCACAAAAAGCTTGTTCCTGTGACCTATGCATAGCAGTCACAAGAGGGACAAGCAGCTGCTGTCAGCACCTTGACAAGGTTTGAGTTTTAACTGTTTCTTGTCTTTCAAAATAGTCCATCACCAATGTTGTTGTTACCAACACCTTTTTTTATGCCATAAGCCTCACATACGCATCCTCTCCCTGTTTTCCTTTTAAGATCTGAGGAAGCATTCCTGTGCCCAAGGCTTTTTAAATCTTACCAGCTATATGAGCAGTATAGTAATAAACTAAATCTCCAAATACATTCTAGCTCTGCCCACAGACTGTCATGGTTAGAGTGAAATACCAAGTCCATCTAAGATTATGCCTTTGCTCAAGAGCTCTTTTGCACTTGGAATAAGCACTGCATTTTGAGCAGATGACAGAACAGCAGCTCTGAAACAAAAATAAATTTAAAAAACCCTTCACAGCCTACTACTTGAGGATTAATCTTTTCATCCAAAATCAAATTTTTTCATTTGAAAAATTACTATAATAGTTTTCAGTCAAACCAAACTGAACTTCCTTATATCATTTGGCCAAATGTAAACTTTTAGTTATGAGACTGTTCACGGTTCCACTGCTTTTTCTGTGAAGTCTCAAAGGAAGTCTCCAAAGTTGTCTGTCATCCGAACTGCCTGGCAAGATAACACCTTCTATGCAGGAGCACAGCACTGATCTTTTCACAGCTTCTCATCCAGCATGAAGTCTGAGCTAGTCTCTTCCCACAAAGCAACCAAGAAAGAGGTTCTGTCATTGTTTCAGTAAACCATTAGAGGACCCTTTGAATACTGAGGCAAGCCAAAAGGAAATAATCTGCTTGGGAACTGGAAAAAATATAATATTTTATTAAATGTATCTTCTGCTAAATGCAAATCACACATGCATTTTTTTAAACCCAATGGGATTTATTTGCTTGTTTTACTTTTAAAAATTACTTTTACTATACATGCTATTACTAAGCATGACTTTTACCATGAAACAATCTACTGAATCAAAAAAGAACAAGTCTTTGTTGCTAACATTGTATGAAAAATTGGGCACCCTAATACACGGGGGTCTATGGTGGTATTTAAATATCACCCATCTCCCTACTCCTGAGTCTATGGTTAGCTTCTTAGTCTCCCGTTTTACTTGCTGAATACTGCTGCTTTTACCTTAGAAATATTTAGAAGATTCATCTTTTTTTCTTTATAAGCCTGAGCTAGTAACTCAGAACACAGCAGTTTCCAGAGTTATTCCTTAATTACACTCATTGCAACAATAATGGCTTAATTTGATAAATACCTTTAATTTGAAACTTTCATGTCTGCACCAAGGGTAAAATGCTGAATTCCCACTGAAAACCATGGAAGAAACACTTTTAATGATACTCTCTGCAATGAGGAGATATTTTTTTTATCTATGTTCATTACTATTCCTTAATTTCTACTTTGGGACCTGCTGTTTCTCAGGTGAAAGAAAAGCAAAACCATGCAGAGAGAGGGTGAATACATAGGCATGATATGAAATCACAGACTGTGCTTGCTTCATAACAGGAAATTTTCAAGATGAAGCATTAAAACTACGGGGACAGGGAGAGCATCCCTTACAGATTCATTGCAGAAATTGCAACCAGCCTCTTATTCAAATGAAGACCAAGTTCAGCACAAGGAAACTGCTGCCTAAGAGAGCTGGCGCAGATTAAAGCAGATCAGCTAATACTCGCTGAAACTGCAGTATTTTGAAATCAGTTGGGTTATTCTTGACTTGTGCCTTTAATGGGTTATGTTCACATTTGTTCTTTCTTGCTATCTGTGTTACATAAATTGCTATGCAAGCACAAGATAATGTTTTCAAATAGACTCCTTGGCGCATTAATCTATAGCACTATAATCGGCCTGAAGATCAGATTTTTTTTTTCATTAAGCACGGAATGTCAGCTCCTTTGGGCATAAAAGGTGTCATCAACTTTAAACCAGCTTTGCTTACTCATATAAACATCTACACTTGTAAGCATTAATTTTCTTAGAGCTACAGCACATTACGTACTAAAGGGGATCAGAAGTAAGCAAAATCATCTGGAAAATATAGTCTAAATTTATATTGCTTCTGCTGAGAGGATTAATTTAGCTGGCTGGAGATAGAATATATATTAAGCCATTAATGTTTATAAATCCAGAGACACAAAATAACTCATTTTACACCAGCTATCATTACCATGCTCGTTTTGTTTGTATGTGCTCCTCTATTGTTGTTGCCTGAGTGTTGAGAGTACCCTGGAATTACTGAGTGACTTTATGTTCAAGGGCAAATGCATCCTGTGAGTTTTAACTTTGTGAAGATTTGAGAAAATGTGATGTTTTGTTTGGTAGCTGAACAGCACACACTGGGCAAAAACAAATTGTGGCTCCTTTTCCAAGGATGTGCGCTCTTACCTTTTTTGATGGCAAAGAATATAGATAGGGATATCTGAATTTAAGCTACTATGTCAAAGTCTCGGGTGCTCAAGTGCTATTTCACTAAAGCTTCTAGTGGTTCCCTCATTGACAGAACGCCTCCTAAGGGTATCACAGAACAACTCTCCTTTCACTGCAGTGGAACACCAGAGGCAGGGAGTCTGGGTCACATTGGCAGCCTCCCTCTTTCCAAGATATGCAGGTAGCAAAGAAACACAGGAAGACACAGGAAAACAGCTCCATAGTGGAAGGATCATGAAAAAAAATTGATTCAGTCTTGGGGAGAGCTTTAAAATATCTAAATAGAATATTTTATAAAGAGACCTATCCCCTGATAAATAATTATTCCATTTCTTTTTCTTTGGAAATGGACGTAGACAAAATTTAATACACAGATTTATCTCTCTGCGGGAGAGGGGAAAGGCTGAATTCCATGTAAATTGATAGATGGCTGGATTCAGCATGTATGTGTAGATTTATTGATGTGGTTTTATGATGCTTTCACTACTCCCGAAATCAAATTTCAGTAAGTCTTGAAAGTAAAGCTTTTGAATTACACACTGTCTCCTGCTGCACAAAAGCCAAACAGGAGAGCTAGTTAGTTAGGCACTGAGGATAATGAGCTGCTCAACTCACCATATCAGGTGCAGAGTTCATTTTACTTACCTTTGTTATTTCCCTGACTTCATTCATATTTGTCATTAAAAATTATATTAAAAAACATTTAAGTGCGTTTAGATGGTTCTGGGAAATGATAATGGGATACAGAGCCATCTCTTTTTAAGGTCATCAGAACAAAATTGGCATGGGTTAGCCTTTATTCCTCACAGCTATACAAATTAAAGTGACAGCCTCCATCTTTTACAAGCAGACTCCCTTCTGTGAGCATCAGCAGTGAACAGAAACATCTGGTAAGTATGAACACTGTCTCACCTGAATTCCAGTTTTTCTGGTATTATTTGAATAGTTCTCAATTTGATAGCTCAGTCTGCAATTTTTTATATTTTCAGAGCTTTATGACTATAATAGAATAAAAATATCTACATTTTCACTGCCAAGAACATATAAGCTGACATTATCACTTGTTCTTTGTGCACATGATAAACTGACTGGAAGAGCAACCAGTACTTTTTTTTTTTTAATCTGTTTTTTTCAGCAAACAAGTATCTACTATGTATATATTAAATTGGCAATCGTAAATATTTTCCAAAGAGGGGCTCTTAAGACTACAGGAGTTCAATAGTGTCATAAATTATGAGAAATATGTTTTCATTTTAAGAACTATGTTAAAGAATTAAAGAAAACGAGAGTAAATTTCACTGCATCTGTACACCAAACAAACAAAAATGAAACTGTAAGCACTCCAGAAACATCTTTGCAATTTTCACATTTGAATCAAGCACCTTGAACAATTTTTGAGCCTATCTAGTGGTTTGTATCAACTTACACCAGTGTTTGTAAATCTATATAGTGAGGAAAATATTGGAGCGACATTACAATCCCAGTGAGAAAAATCAACCTGGCCTTGGAAACTTTCCATTATTGGCATAAGAGTATGCTGGGATTCAGTGAGTAACAGGAGCGCTGTTCCCCTACCAACACCTTGAAACAGAAGTGTTATGCCCAGCCTGTAGCCAAGCACACTTTTGCTGCTGCAGCTCCCAGTGAGGCAGAGACCAAACGGAAATCTAGGTTGCGCAGAAAGTAAGAGCTAAAGCTGAATTTCCTTCCAGATTCAGTTTTACAGCTAAGCAAGGGTGACTGCTGTCTTGAGACTTAATGCTACCCTACTGCTGCCTTATGGCCTAAATAGCCCTTTTCAAAGTAAGAGGAGAACACTCGGTGTGAATTCCTGTGACTTCATTAAATGTTTCCTTCCTAAGATGGGACACACAGAGGAACCTGAGTGCCACAAACTCAGACTTGTAACATTTACAGCTGAGATGCTTTGACACATTACAGTCCCATGCAGGCCACCTAAGCAGCCTGTTCAACACAGAAGCGTACGAGATGGGGGGGAACAGAAAGGTGATGGCCATAATTTATGAATAGTTTCATCCAGAGATGTGACAGATCACATCACATCAAAGGACCCAAGCTGTTGGAAGATACAAGTCTTCACAGCCCAGATAGCATTTTATCTGGGTAAAGAATCTCATGCAGTTTCTCAAAGTGTTAGGTTGTGGGATGTCAGAAAGGAAGTACCATGTCCTCCTTTACGCTTAAAAGACATGCTGCGAGCTGACAGCTTGTCAAGTCACCCCAACAAGACAGGAAAGTGGATGCATAGTTAGTGAACCCCAATACAAAGCCTCCACAGAACAAACACAGAATTCCTGGGGAACAGTGCTGATAGAAATACAGCCGGGGCCCCTAGAAGCTCTGGGGATTAGACAACTGACCAGGGCTTTTGAAGGTCTAGCTGTGAGATGTGACCAGCGTAGCACTAAGACACTGAAACCCTGTTTATCCCTCTTCAGAGGTGTTGCTGGCCAAGCAGGCAGTTTATGGACTGATGCCCAGCAATTCCTCCAAAACTGTAGTGTTGGCTACCTTGAGGAACTTGTTTGAAAACAATCTTCCCCGGTCTCAAATGAAGCATAGACACACCTCTACTTTCCTGCATGCACTCATTTCATTGAGGAATATTATCCAATTTACAACAAAGCCTGCAAATCACAGACCATATCAGAGACCAGTACAAGGGACTAAATCGATCTGAGCTAACCTTAGGGATAAACTGAGTTATCTCTGATTTACATAAGTACCCTCAGAGGAGAGCTAGATTTCCAGAATATCTGTGTTAACCTCAAATGCACGTTAACCATGAGAAGAAGAACATTGTAATAAGTAATTCTGAAGGAAAAGAGAACATTTCTCTGGGCAGTTTGCTGATAGAATGTGAAATTTACTTCTGCAGGGGTTACAGTGTCTCATATTGGACTTTGAAAGGAAGTAATAATTTTCAGAAAAAAATTAAATAAGATTTACTCCTGATGAGACAAATGTGAGTAATGGGCAGGAGGTGATGGCATAGGATTAAAAGTAGAATTCTGTCCTTATGGAAACCTTCACAGTGTTGGCAAGCTATGCTATGGCCGTCCTCTCCCTGCTGCTGGAGCATTACAATAAGCAAGTGCCGGAAGTAGAATAATGGACCTGAAGGACCAAAAACCCAATCTGGTGGAGCAGATTGTGTTTTTGTATTTGGAGCTATTTAACAAATCACACTGTGAATCGAGTCTGCAAAATCAGTACCTTGATAACCTTTAAACAGGATTTTATATTGGCCAGATGGATCATGGCAGAGCCGAGTCAAGACTGGGGTCTCATTCTGCTAGGTAATCAACAAACATGAGAAATTAAGCTTGAGAGGTAAAACAAACATGGCACTTACAGTGTGCTGTTAAACACGGTGCAGAAGCACCTGAACAAGCAGAGAGAAATTACCCCTATAACTTTAACCAAAGCAGACGCCTCTGCAACCAAATGAGAACTTAGACCTATAGATCTCTCATCAGTAAGGCTCAGGGCTCTCAGTCCACTATGACAATATATAAAAATTCTAAGAGATACAAGAGATTGCCAAAACTTATCTATTTGCTTAGATAGCTCCTGAGCACCTACCACAAACAATTTTTTCTACTACTTTCCTATCCCTGGTTTTCTTCTTCATCAGGTACTCTTCCAAGGCCTTTCTAGAGCAAGTTCCTGGATCAGGCAGCCAGGTGTTCTGCTAGCCCTGGCCAATAACTTGCAGGTCCATTTGTAATGTGTCTGGTCTCTTTCTTTGTTCTTTTAGATGGAGCTATCGCTATCCTTCCTGCCCCGTTGCTTGCTACAGCCAATGCATTTCAACAAAGAATACTGAGTAGACCATTAGAAGGATTTGCCAGTGCAATCATAAAAATCAGCATAATAAAACATTAATATCATTTTGAACCAGAGTAGTAGAAAGAAACTTTAGCAATAAAAATTAACAATGTATCAGTTTACTGCCTTATGGTCCATTGCTTATTGAGTTAGTTCAGTTTCCTCTTCAATGGAATCATAAAGGCTTCCAGTAGAAAAATAATTTGAAAGACATATTTGTTTATGATCTTCCACTACCAAGAGAGAGATCAAACCTGTGGTTTTGAAACCATCTTTCAGAAAGAAGTGCAGTGTAGAAAACAAGCTGCCTTTGCTCAGCAGGGTGTGTACGGGAGCACTGCGAAGAAACTCCTCAAAAGATGCAATTTTTCAAGGTGAAAGAAAATCCTTGTCAAATCCTAGCAGTGAAATAAAATGAGAAAGTATGATTAATAGCACCACTGAAATTAACAAAATAAACCATGAAAGCTAAACAATCTAACTTTGTGCAGGGAGAGAATGAATATGAAGAATACATTTGAATTGTGTGTATTTTCCTACATTTGTAAATTCTAAAGCATATGTGTATGCATTCCCATACTGATGGAGCAAAGTTTCCAACTCCAGACTACCAAAACATGCCCCATCTCCCTTTACGTTCCCTCTGGTATGAATAGCACATTCTCCAGCTATTTCCTAGCTGTCATTCCCTGCTATTCAGATATCTGGGGGGAGGTGGCTCCAGTTTGATTTCAGGCATCTGAAGGAAATATACATATAAACTCTCTTGGCTTTGTTTAGGTCAAACTAGTTGTTTTTTCTAGTGTGTTCTTTTAGAAATAGCAGGTTTACAAAGTAAATGAAAATAAAACAAAACCCTTAAGTAATGAGTTTGTTCCCCTAATGAATGAATTAATTAAAACTCCTAAGAAAGTGCCCTTTTTACTGGAACTTTGAACAAATTTCACTCATTTCTGCCATCACGCTGTCATGACCAACCTCACTTTCCTCCACCTAGCAACTGCATGAACTACTTTCCCTCTCCACCATCCATTCTTTTTCATCTTTATTTTCTGCTGGTTTCTGCACTAATTCCCTGGAATTTATTGCTTCCTTTCAGCATCCTTGCTTCTTACCTCTGAAATGACTGACATTATTAGAATATTAGAATTCATAAATGTCTACTTTATAATTCATTATAAAATAGACCAAAAAAACCCAAACCTAAACCCCAGATTATAATAAAGCAGACTCACAGCCTCATTGCTATAGCATATAAAAGACTAATTTCTATTGTATTGGCTTTATCACTGAGGCTGCATTTTTTCCATCTTCAAAAAGGTGGTTGTTTAATATCATCATGTCATGTTACCCGCTGTGTCATCAGATCAGGTAAATGGAAGCTTCAGAGTGTGTTTGACCAGAACAACAAAGTCAAGGTTTTAGCAACAAAACTGGACATTTTTAAATACTTTATTTTAAATTATCAATTAGGTATTAACCTGATATAAATTAGCAATAGTTAACTGATATGACTTAGAGAACTTTGAGTTTAAATAAACAGACCTTGTCCCAACTGGAGGCTTATCTGATTGAGAGAATTAAGGAGGTAATCATAACAGGCATGATTTCTTTTGAGATTTGTTGTTGCTTTTCTCTTTTTGCAATAAGTGCTTGGAAGAAAATAGATCTTCTAACCATATAACCTTTGCTTGTGCTACATCTCAAAAATATTGTATTTGAAAGGCTTGTGTATTTTTCAGTCTATGAACTATCCTCACATCCCTTAGGTTAACCAGCTACAGTGTTTCTCTCGTGTACTATATTGTCTGTTTATCTCTGAATATTGGAAATTACATAATCTTTTAGGTAGATATCACATCTGAAACATACCTTGCAAAAGCTGATAGCAAACTACTGATAGGGAGGTCAGATATCCCAGGCATTTTCATATGCCCTGTATTCCTGTAAAGGTCAGTTTACAATTGGTTTGAAAATCTAAAGGTTGCTAGAGGGTACAGTATATAAACTGAATGCTCATCAGACATGGAGAATTCTGTTTTGACACAACAGATGCCTAACTTTTCTCTCTTAAAACAAGTTTCATCAGTTATTTTAACACCCTGAAGTTGAAAATTAATAGTTCGTGTTTGTCCTTATAAGGTCCATCCTATGAGATTACGCAGGATAATTAAGATATGCAAGAGGATTTTAGAAAAACTAAATGAATTACGTCAAAGCTGACAGGCTTCAAAATCAGGCATGCCTGTTTGGCTGTTGTAAGCAATCATGTTTCCTTACTCCACCACTCTGCCTTCTAGCAACACTCTTTGTGAACTGAGCACAGAAACACTGTGAATCTTTTCTCTGTCTCCTTGTCTCTAAAATTTATAAAAGGTCACCAAAATTAAAAATCCTTACCTCTAGCTGCTTCTTGCAGAAGCCACCCCTGCAGCCCTTCTCCTCTATCAGAACCTTGCCATGCAAAATCACAATAATTACTATTAAGTAAATTAGGGTATTATTTAAATATTGACTCCATATATATAACTTAGAAATGAGGCTTTTCATTTCAGTTTTGTAACAGTCTGTCATGACAGTTAGGTGCACAGGCTGCGTCTCGTGAGTCCAGGACACCTCAACTTGACTACTGCTGAACTTAATGGGAATTTGATCACAAAGTTCCCATGAGAATGACTTTATTAGCTGTCCATGAACACGGGGTGGTTTTGCGTGTCTAGGTTCTGGTGGAGGTGGGGAGCTGCAGGGGTGGCTTCTGCAAGAAGCAGCCAGAAGCTCTCTGCAGGCCTGACAGAGCACACAGCAGCCGGCTCAAGGCCAGAGTTGTTGTTGACTAAGGCTGAGCCCATCAGCGATGGCCACAGTGCCTCTGGGAATCACATTTAGGTGTTTTAAGACTTGGTTTTATTACTCATGAATCTGTTTGGTAATAAATTAGATTCATTTTTTCTAAGTCTGTTTTGCCCATGATGGTAACTTCTGAATGATCTCTCTCTGTCCTTATCTCAACCTGGGAGCTTTTCATTATATTTCCTCTCCACTTCACAGCTGAGGAGGGGAGTGACAGAGTGGCTTTGGTGGGTACATGGCATCCTGTCAGGGTCAACATATCACATTCAAGTAGAAGAAAACTAGCTGAACATAATACTACAGAAGGAGAGAAACTCCTCCCTGCACACTAGGACATCTCTTTCCTCCTGGAAATAAACCTTCTGTTTTAAATAAAGCTGCAATGCCTTTTTTTAAAACTACTGCTGCAGAGTCTGCATTGATTTCCCTGAGATAACACCACATCTATATTAAATCAGGTGTTCTCACATTTAAACTTATACCTCACCCTTTAGTGCCAATGTATAGAGCTTTATTTTTCATACTTTGACCCTTGTAATGTCCCACTTGTGGGAGGTGTACACCGTTTATCAGCATGATATAGCCCATTAAAGAATAGTCACCTGTAGTCCTTTGTTTGGTCTAGAATTGATTAATTTATAAAGAATAGAGTTTGAAAGTGACCACCTAGGCACTGTTCTACCATCTAAGGAAGAGTAAAACAAACCAGTTTATAAGCAGCTATTGTATTTTATTTTTAAATAACACATTTTTTTAGGATTCATAATAAACACTCTCAGCTACTACTTCTACAGAGTAAAACTTCATTTAAAAAGTACTGAACACATGTATCTAACACAAGCTGCTTAATGTCATTTTCAACTGTATGAGACACCTGTATCATCTGACTGTATTGATGTATATCAGGTGCTAGCAATAGGAAGTCAACATTTAAAGCTGTTGAACTCAGAAAAATATTTTTTGAAATCTACAGAACTCTGAATTCATCATTAGACAACAGGCAAGTAGCTGTGTCCCACTGCACTGAGAGTCACTGATGACATCCAAATGGAGGATAGAAATTTGTGTCACTTTTAAGGCACAGGTCATTATTGTGCTAACAGCCCATTAAATCACATCATCATCATTTGCAGGACTACAGTAATAAACATAAATGTACCTTAAATATAAAAGCTGTTTTGTAGAATTCATACTTGACAGGCTATAAGCTTTCTCTTTTGCAGCTCTTTCTTCATTGTCAGGTGAATTTTAGAGGCTTGGCTGAAAAAAAGTTGTATTAACAATGTGATCTTACTCCTTAGTAAACTGGCAGCATGCATTATTCAGGCAAGGTACAAGGCCTTAGCATGAAATAGTCAGAATACTTATACAGGGAACAAGGGTGTGTAGCACCACATTAAAGGTGATTTTCCAGTTGGAGCAAAGAGAATTCTCTGTTCCCAGTGACAATACTCAAAGCCCAGCAGCTCCGTGTGCTGAGCTAAAAGGTCTTTGAGACCTCTGAGCTGGTGCCATCCTAAGCCAGAAGGTCTACATTGCAGTTCTGCAGGAAACACAAGTACTTTACAGCCCTAACGATGCCTTGGTGGGCTCTTCTACTGAAAGGAGACACCTGTTGCCTCTGGGTCTGTAGTGGACTGTGTTCTTACGCAGCTGATCTGCTGGGCTGTGCAGCTTCCAGCCTTTAAGTTAGGTGGGTCACCTGGGTTATTCAGGGCCCTCTGCATCACTTTATTCTGCTGCCTGAATCTCCTACATGGAATAAACACTTCTGTCCACACAGAAGATGGAAGGACAGTGGCATTTAGGGAGAAAGGGGCTGAAGATCATGAGCAGAGACAGCAACAGATCCCTGAGCCAAGCAGAGAGGTATCCACTTGTACACACTACCTTAACTACTAAACTAGTTACCATCAGAACATTTCCTGCCCCCTGCAGGGATTTTAATCACATTTACTTTAGGTTGCCACACAGATGCTTTTAGAGCACTCACAGATCTTTGTGTTACCAAAACAGAACCACTCTGCCAGTGCAAAGCAGACATTTTTTTAAATGAAAAGTATGAATATTATTTTTATATATATGCTTTAAATGTAGCTCTCTCCTATACAAATTTTAAGGTCCATCCAACAGCAGAGAAAAGCTACAAGCATCTCCTGTCCAGCCTGCCCAAGTAAGACCAGGATTTCTGGCCTTTACCACTTCATGGTCTCACTGGTAGGTGAAAGGTATTGGTGCACATCTTTACCCATAGCTGTGGGAACTTTGTAAGAGAATGTTAAATAAAAATCACTTAGAACAAATCAGACAGCGTTAATCAAGCACCAGCATGAAGACTATTTAGGTGACCTTTCAGAGCCTCTTCTAGAGCTATTTTCCGTAACCTATAATTGTTTCAGGTTGTTGTTTTACAGATTCAGCTTGGTGCTGCCATAAGCCCCCACATCTTGCCATACTTCTTTTATGTCGCATCTTTTGTAATGGAAACAGAATATGTTATAAAACCTGGTGACAGAAAATTGATTCACCTGAAACCTTCAAAACTGCAGGGAGACCTGGAATATAGTGTTCAAAAGAACACCTTCAATCATGGCCAAGTATTTTCCTTTTGTTTTAGGTGAGCGTTTAATGTAACGGTGTACGTGTAGCTAGTAGAGAGAGCGGGGTCACACACCATTGCTGAAAACACCAGCTTTCAATCACAAATACCCAGGTGATTAAGTACTTCTGAAAAAGCTGCTCAATAATTTCTTTATCGGGAGGAATCAACTGATAATGGCCACCTCCCTGATTCAGAGAGATATAACTAGACCTAACTTTGCAGACTGCATCAAAGCAGATTTCACAGAATTAGTCTGGGCTGATCTTCAGATGCAATGCTGATGTCCCTCTGGACAGATTATTTATCACAATATATTACAGCTGATTCATGGGTACTGAATACAAATAGCTACGCTGATGTTAAGGATGTTGCAAAGCTAATAATGATAGCCATGAATCCTAGTTTACCATCACTGCTCTGCAAGTATGTAATTCATTTCAGGAAGGTGAGAAAGCTATTAAAAAGTAGCATAATGTGACTCATTCTGTCAGCCAGTATAAATAGTGTAGGAGTATCAGAGTTTGCCAGCATCTCTCCCAGTTTTGGATGTCTCTGAAGGGCAGAACTCTTCCAGGGTTGGGTGCATGTCTTGCTGCCTGTTCCTTAGTTATCTATAAGAGAGAACTTTATTACCTATAAGAACAACTACCTGTTATTTCATTAGTGATAGAAAGTTTTGGTTCTTTCAGCTAGTATTTTCCTATTTCATAGCAGAGGGTCCAAGCTTGAAAGCTGTTTTGCACAAAAAAAACCAACAAACCAAGCCAAACAAAACCAAACCACTCCAAACAACAAAAATCACCCAAAAAAAAGCCCAAACCAAACACAAACAAAAACTTAAACCATATGCTTCAGATTTAGTCTCAGGAACGGTAAAGATGACTAAATCCCCTAGAAAATACTTAGAATGAATAATTTACTTAACTTCAGAAGTCAGTGCAAGTGTTGTGTACTGTCTGTTCCGAAACCACACTCTATTCAGATTACAATGAAAAGGCAGAAAAGCTGCCTTTCTAAAGTGAGCAGTAGATTAAGGCAAAGGCACTGTAGATTGGTGGTGTTTACAAGATCTGCATAAAATGCTCAACAGTCACAAACTATCTGAGCTTCCCTTCCTACCCCTTGTCATCACTATGGTCCCTACTGTGCTTCTCACTGGGAAGCATACCTCCAAACACTAGTCTTTTCTGGGTTAGTCTGCACTGGAGTATTGTATCCAGTTCTGGGCTCCCTGGTGTAAAAAGGACAGGGATCTCCTGGAGAGAGTCCAGCAGAGGGCTATGAAGATGATTAAGGGCCTGGAACATCTCCCCTATGAGGAAAGGCTGAGTGAGCTGGGACTGTTCAGCCTGGAGAAAAAAAGACTGAGAGGGGATCTGATTAATGTTTATAAATATCTCAAGTGTGGGACACAGGAGGAAATAGCCAGCCTCTTTTCAGTGGTCTGTGGGGACAGGACAAGGGGCAATGGCTGCAAGTTGGAGCATAGGAAGTTCCGCACCAACATGTGGAAGAACTTTTACACAGTGAGGGTGACAGAGCCCTGGGACAGGCTGCCCAGGGAGGTGGTGGAGTCTCCTTCTCTGGAGATATTCAAGACCCATCTGGACGCCTCTCTGTGTGATATGTCCTAGGGACAACCCCCTTTGGCAGAGGGTTGGACCCAATGATCTCTTGAGGTCCCTTTCAACCCCTACAATTCTGTGATTCTGGGCAAAGTAGACACCCATGATGAGCCCAGCTCTCAACACAGTAACATTAAATCACAGTCTCAGTGTCCATAAGAGAAAACATTTGTAGCCTGCATGAAGGCAAAAAAAAATACTGAATATGTGAGTCCAGAGCAATAAATACCTGTGTGAAACTGCCTGAAACAATAATTCTCATCTGAACCCTGAAGACCACTATTGTCTAAAGGAGCAACAAGGATATAAATAAGGAGGAATCCCTGTAAGAGCCACTTTTGCCTTAAGCCAAATCAAAACCCAATGCTGCTCCACTCTTGGGCAGCCTGCTAAATTTCAAGTTCATAACTCCTACTTTAGTTTCTTAAAATCTAGCAAATGAATCACAGAAACAGTAAAGGATAGCACACACAGTCTTCAATAGTGTCCTACACTCCTTAGCTGGAAATCAGCTCCAAGCTGTCCTCCCCCCATCCAGAGATCACAGAAAGATAGAGTTCTCCTCCTATTTAAAATTGCTTTTGTCAGTTCTTAGAGAATGCAAATAATAGTCAAACAAGAGGAGAAGAAATGATGGTAGATGATAACATTCTGTAATAAAATGTGTGAAATTAAATTTAAATTAATTTTAGTATATTAATTTTAGGTAAGAAATAATTATTTCCAGTGGTTAAAAAACTCTTCCACATTTCTGACACAATAGTTATTAAATCTTTTCAGAAATAGTCAGTAGACTTTTAAAGATATACTATAAGAGGCCTTTACCTTAGGAAGTATATTCAGTCTGAAATAGAACCTGTAAATGGATTTTTCTTATCATCCGTGAAGAAGTATAAACTTAATCTAGTTGCTGGTTCTTTATCTCAATTCCTTTTTAATTGACATTCCGCTTAAACTAATGAAAAACCACCCTCTCTAAAGTCACTGCCATTAGTACCTTATTCTGGCCTTGTCAGGAATGACTGACAGAGAGGTGAAGCTTAAACACTGATAGTTGGAAATCTTTCTGTTAATCCAAAGTCAGTAAAATCTTTAGACTCTTCAGACTGAGCATATAACTATTATTCTTTGTAACTAACTTCAAGAGGATTTGGAATGGTAGATAACGTGATTCAATAAGACCTTGGTACACTCTTAAAACTCCCAACTAAAAAGCCTCACTGGGTTATTAGATATTGTGATTTATTCCAGAAAATGCTTTCAAAGAAAGCTGGTGGAGGGGAAGGGGGAAGTAAAAAACCCGAACACCCCCAGGATAAAGCTCTATATTTGAAACATAATCTCTCCTACCATCCTGTAATTCAAGTTGCCAATTCTCCTTGAACAGGGCTGTTAGTCAGAACTCAGATCCAGCAGATAAGACCAGGACTGAGAAGAAGTGACAAGGACTAGCCAACAAGCCCAACCCTCTCAGCAAATTCTTTCTCAGTTCCCTTGACCTATCGCAAATGTATGTTTGCTGGACAAAAATGCAACTTGGTGACATGGGGTATTACATCTCTCATAAGCACCTTATTCGGTTTACACTACCACATGACCACTCACCTAGACCACTGGAAGAAAATTTTCCAGTTAAATAGGTTGAGGTAGAAGAGCAATCCCTTCTAATGACAGCCAAGGGGTTGTCAGCTTTTGAGCAAAATATTTCTTGTTTTCAAAATTTTGGGGCAAGAAGTACAAATAAAATGGGTTTAATTCTTTATATTGAAGTTTTCATTAGAGAAAAAAATATACATTTTTTGTTGTAATATAGTCCTTCTCTAACCATCTCTATTCATCATTTAACTAAATGAGTTCAACACTGTTAATAAATTAAATACTAGCTGAGCAAAAGATTAGCATTTTTTTCTTGGAGGTCCTGTGAGTGTTTACATGCATTTACGTTTCCTATATGAATATTTTGCTTTTCAAGCTATCCTGGGGGGTTTTTTTTGCTGTAATCATTTGAGCTACAACTATCAATGTACTTCTTGGAAACCAGGGCTGTAATTCATTCTTGTCAGAAACAGATGGCTGAGAAAATGAAAGCAACAACAGCAGTGAAAGACAAGGCCACCTGGGTCCATCAAGCTGATGAGAAAAGCCTGTGAAGCTAAAGCTGGTTGTATCTGTAGCAAACACAAGTAGGCTTTCAAAACAAGAGCTAGGAATCAGGAAAAAAGAGGAAATAATAATTAAAAACAAAAAAAAAAAGACAAAAAACAAACCCTAGGAAGCTGTAGGGGAAGCAGCGCTGGGAATTTCAGGCGTAGTCTGCATCATGAAACACCCCAATTCTGAACTGAATTTAAAGGCCAAAAAAAATGGATGGTCACTAAGCCACGGGTTTGTCTGGGGTCACAACTCTGAGTAAAGTCAACTCAATCTGATATTTCCACAGAAGAACTCAGTTAAACAGAAATTAAAACTCCGGTTAAACTGCTTGGCCTGTCTTTCCTGACAAGGCAGGATGGTGTCTCCACTCCAGAGATCCTCTAACCATTTCACAACCAATCATAGAGCATTCCCTGGAAACAGGCAGACAGCTACATAAAGTCAGATTTCCTCTTCCTTTGACTACTTCAAGCACCTGAACTGAGTGCCACCAGCTTTTCCAGACCTGGTCCCTGCTTGTAGGTTATGCTGGAAGGAACTGTGTAACCTAGAATTTGCAACCAATGCACACAACAGCGAAACATCTTTTCTTCCTGCCTGAGGTGCTACTGCCACCTCCCTGCACGTGGCCTGGGAGCTGGGAATGAAGGATAGCTGGGCCAGCAGGTCTGTTCAGTGACGTCCAGCCTTTATTTCTCTGAGATGCTGTGCAGTACCAGTAAGCACCAGTTAGCACTCCATAAACTTTCCTCTTTGAACAACTTCAGCCTTGGCAGCTGCTTCTGTGTTTTCTTTCTGGTTTATTGTGATTTAATGGCTTCTCTAAATCTATAGGTACTTCCCACTGTACAGAGGTGAATGTCTAGGTTGAACTGGGCAAAATAAACCCATTAATAATCCAGCAAATTTTAAAATTACTCTGCTTTAATCATGGTCAAAACCCTTTCATCCAAGCTAATATATTACTAGAAACAAGTGCTACTTTCTATGAAGTTCTCCACCAAAAGCAGAACAGTAAAAGTTCTGGTGATTCCTCTAAGCAACATTAATAGTATGAGGTACTTTAATCTCTTTTGCACTTCTCCTTGATTACAGGTGACCCCTGAAGTCAGATACCATGACGTAGAAGATCTAATTCTTGCATTTTCTCGTTGGTCTTTCTGAGGAAGAAAAGCCACACATATCAGGAGCATAAAATTTTAAAATAGCATAAAATTAAGCCACAATAATTACACGATAGATGAAGTAGAGGTGTTTGACTGGAAAAGTCCTTTGGAATTCAGTCCTTTCTCTTTTCACTAACCTATAAAATCACATGAACTCGAAGAGAAATTGTTTGCTCAGCACTTGTTCCTGCTGTTATTTCTGCTTACAGATATAACATGTGGTGTGATGCTGAGGGGCATATATGCACAGCAGCCCACGGAGACCCGAGTCCCTGTGCTGCACTTGGCAAAATTCATAAGGATGTCCGTATTTCACACACAAACTATAGCTCCATGAGACTTAAAGGTACAGGACTTTTGAAAGATGCGGAGGTACAATCATAAACCACAATATTTATTATAGTGAAACAAAAAGCCTTGTTCAAATAGAATTGCTAGGCATGGGTTGCAGTAGCAGTTATCTGCAACTGCAGCCACTTTGAGCTTTTGGGTTTTATTTAAAAAGCTTAATTGGAATTTTTATTACTCCCAATTAAGCTTTTTAATTAAAAAGAAAGTTGAAAGAGGCTGGAGGCAAGTTTTGCTGAAACTCATATCTGCATAGACTCTGAGGGGAAAAAAAGGGAGTTTTGTAAAATTGCAACAGTCAGCCAGCTGCAGCTTTCAGTAACGCTTACTGCTGATCCCATTTACCTTGCCAGTGGCACACTGCAAATGCAGATACACACATCTAATTGGAAAAAAAGGCTTTTAGCTTTAAATAGCACTATAAAAAATATGAATCCTCCTTCATTCCTGCAAAGCACACATCATGTGATCAAAAAAATCCTACCTACACACACACCCGCCTCCACTTTATTTATTCCATTAGCAATTTGAGCATGGTAGATATTTTCCTTTCCTAAGACGGGGAAGATTCAACACATAATTAATTCAACGACATTCCAGCAGACATGGGACTACCTGCATATTTCTCTCCATCCCTCTACGTGTACAGGAAGGGCTGACAGATAACATGTTCATAAAACAGGCATCCCCTCTGACCCTTCCTTATCGAACCCAATCAATATTTTTGGCCCAACATGTATTTCAACTTTTCCATCAAATTCAGTTATTCCATGTAGCCCTTTACACTTTATTTTGATTAAGGGAAAAGCACTGGTTTAAAGAAGGAGTGAGAACTGTTATGGAGATATCTGCAGCATTCAGCTGGCAAAGCAGAGTCTCGGAAACCTTCACATATCCAGACAACTGGAACTTCTTTTAGATAATTAGTATTTTTCACTAAATCTCAAAAAACTTCCTACCATTCATTCTTGCACATAACTTCTCCACTCTTTGGAAGCAAAGATACTTCCTATTTAGCCCTGTTGGAAGCTTGTTCATAGAGAAAGAGAATATTCTAATAAACAGGGATGTTTTATTAGCCCTTGGAATTCACTCTGTTCTTTCTAGAGAATATTTTTTTCAAAATATATTTTTTTCAAAATATATCCAGTGACAAAGAACTTATTTTTATATAAATATTATCAAAATGCAGCAGTGTTAGACAATGGGATCTTAGTTAAATGATTTTGAAAGTGTAATTTAGATAAGTTTCCCTGATACAAATCTCAACAGAGCTGCTTTTTACCCCACCTTTGCCTTAAATGAAAAACTTACTGTGAATTGCTCTCAGAGAATAGATGTGCTTTGCATAGGGCTTAGAGGACAAAGTTGTAGAAGGGAATGAAGATTAGTATTGTAGGGGGGGGGGGAGGTTAATAGTGAAAGACTGAAAAGTGAAGGGATTATCCAACCTTCAAGCTGGAACATTTTTCTCAAGAGAAAGAGGCATTTAATTCCATGGGAAATTAAGGATTCAAGAAAGGTTGATTTCCTCCTTCTTACTGTAGCTAAAGCAGTGTTTTGAGCAAAGACTAGAAGGTGAAGTGCGTGGGCAAACATATACCATTTTTCTCAGAATAACATAAACCAAAGATTTAAGGATGTTCACTTGCTTATATACAGTCAGATATTATTTTGATATTTTTAATTAAAATTATAAATCATGCTGGGTAACTCTTGAAACAGATAATAGAGTCATCTGAGTACATGAATCCAAGAACTTTTATGCCTCCTGTGTTCTTTATCTTTCCATCTTGTCAATATTTAATTCTGAATATTTGCCTGTTTGTTTGTACATCGAGGTCATTACTGAAGAGTTTACTAATTTAAAAAGGATATGCTTCATAGATGTTGGTATTCTGAAGACCAGAGATTAAATTATAATGCTTCAGTTTTAAAAATCTTAAGACTGATCTTATTTCCATCAGAGCACAATGATTAAGCCCATACAACACAGTCACACATCAGAAGCTTTGTACTGAATAATACTGCATTTTTTTCACTCTGTGACTTCTTAAGCCAAAATGTCTTAGGACTGGCAACACCAAAGGTTTCTTCTAGCTGTTCAACAGCCATGCTAGAAAGGGCACAACCAGCACCTCCCATTCTGAGAAGTGTGAACAATGGTGAATTCTGGAGGCTGGTCACACCAAGGTCCCTGTGGAAGTCATGAGAGAAAGTAACCACCTCTGAGCATCATTCTCCTTTCTCTCTCACTCATTCAGGTAAGCAAGGCAAGAAGAGGGGAGAGCTTTGGCTCCACCTCCCAAGCATAAATTAGGATAGCTGGTTTATAGAGTGAGCCCCATAGAGGAAAGGAGCTTTGCTACTGGTCTACACCCGAGATAAACCTCTATGCTGTGTTTGATCCTGGAGCTGTACTGCTGTAACTCTGACTATAATTCAGGAGAGACTATGATACTGCAAGTTACATTAAATGCTCTAACAGCAGCCATTCCAGACAACGTAAAAATGATGGTCATTTTATAGATTCTAATCCTTTAAAAAAGAGGCCAGCATGTAGCATTGTTTCTCCATCATTTAGTGCTTCATTAACAAGATTTTCTATTAAAAAAAACCAAACCACTGCTGGCAATATTGTAAATACATTTACCCTGATTCATCAGGGAGCCTTGTGATATTTTTCCAAGTTTATAGATATGGTTTTATGTATTTGCTCATGAATACCTCAAAGATATAGGTTGGTGACATTTTTATGTGACTCGTTAAATACATTTTAGCAAGGATTACAGTGCTTTTATTTGTTTCCATATAGAAATGAGGTTATGTCATTTGTTTTGTGAAATGTTTCTATTACTTATGAGAATCTGCTCCAGCCATGCTGATAAGATGGGGATAAGGGTTTCAAAGCCAATTTCATTTCTTTTAAATGAGTTGTGTCATTTGTTATATAACAGCAAATGTCTTTAGCAAGTGAGAAACCTAAGCAAATAAATCAGGTATAAATCTAAATCACTGGCTTTATTGTAAGAAGTATTGCATTATTTTCTCTGAGAAACTTTGCAGAATTTCTTCTTTAAGACGTTAGCCCTCCTGCAGGGTGTGATACCAGCTGCAGGAGCGATACCAGCACGGCTCCAGCGCCGTTCAGGAGTGGCTGTAGGGATGCTCGCCTCTGCTCCAACCAAATGAGCTTGGCTCCGACCTAAATACATAACTTTGGATAACATTCAGGATGTTCCTCAATATAGTGGCAAGAGGGAGGAAGAAAAAAAGAAAGAAAGAAAGAAAAAAAAAAAAAGTTAAATGAGTCTACTTTTTTCCTTTCTTCTTACCAGGTTGGCTATAAATGTCTGCCTTGCCTAATCTTTCAATCAGTCAATCTCAGCCAGGGAAGTCAGGGCACTTAAGAGCTGCTGCGGTTCCGAGTAATTACCTGAACAAAAGACTGTCTGGGATTGGACTAACTATTGGCTCATCTGTATTCAGCAGCGTTTTCAGATCATGAAAGGAGAAACCTGGAAAGTACAAGGGAGGAGATGCAAAAGAGAGACAAATGAAAAGGGAAAAAAATATACTGTAAATGTATACCATAGGGGAAAAAAAAGCAGAGATACATTTTTGTTGTTTTATCAAAGCAAAATGAGATTTCTGTGAGAATACCAAAACTGCAGAAAAAATAATTAAGAAGGCCTCTCTGCTTCAGCATGATATTTCTGCTAAAAAACTGAGAAATAAGAAGACAACGGACATTTGAACTACAAATGACCAAACACGTATTTGGGCTCTCTGAAGCCCAGAGTGAGCTGCTACTTCAAATCATGAGGGAAACCTAATCTTTGATCTATGGCATATCTCTTCTGATCAACAAGACATTTAATAATCTGCAGAGTTTCTTTTTGCTTTCCCCTGAGCCTCTTTGAACAGTGTCTGATTCACCCTGATGTGAGGTGGAAAACATTATGAGATAAATTAAGAAAATTTTGTGCAATAAGGAAATTGTTTGCCACCCAGCAACTTCAGCTGAAGCCAAACTGTGTCCACACTTTCTGAGTTTAGTGCTCTATTCAGGAAAAATCCAGTCGGCATAGAAGCTATTTTTCTTTGGTTTGAGCCACTTTTTATTACTTTTAGAACTACACTCCTCACTCCTATATTTGTCAGTAGTCTCATGATTGGCAGTAATTGAAAGCGTTGATTGCAGTCTCAGCCTATAGGCCAACTATTGATTGAAGGCAGAGTCCAAGCTCATGCTCCTTCACTAGCTGGTGGTGTTCACAGAAGGAGATTTGCAATGGGTGTCTCAGAAGATACAACCACACAAATGTGAATTATCAGCTTTTTTATTTTATCCATCCTTTTTTGATTGTATACCTTCACTACAGCTAACCATGAGGAGTGGCTGGGAGGAGTGGCTGACACGCAGGAACACTGCGCTGCCAATCCAGTGAGACCTGGACAGGCTGGAGAGCTGGGCAGGGAGAAACCAGATGAGGTTCAACAAAAGCAAGTGTAAAGTCTTGCACCTGGGAAGGAACAACCGTTTCTATCAGTACAGGCTGGGGGATGACCTGCTGGAGAAGAGCTCAGTGGAGAAGGACCTGGGGGTCCTGGTGGATGACAGGGTTGGCTATGAGCCAGCAGTGTGCCCTGGTGGCTAAGAGAGCCAATGGGATCCTGGGGTGCATCCAGAGGAGTGTGGCCAGCAGGTCAAAGGAGGTGATTCTCCCCTTCTACTCTGCCCTGGTCAGGCCCCACCTGGAGTATTGTATCCAGTTCTGGGCTCCCTGGTGTAAAAAGGACAGGGATCTCCTGGAGAGAGTCCAGAGAAGGGCTATGAAGATGATTAAGGGCCTGGAACATCTCCCCTATGAGGAAAGGCTGAGTGAGCTGGGACTGTTCAGTCTTGAGAAAAGAAGACTAAGGGGGGACCTAATTAATGTTTATAAATATCTTAAGCAGGGGATGCAGGGGGAATCAGCCAGCCCCTTTTCAGTGGTCTGTGGGGACAGGACAAGGGGCAATGGCTGCAAGTTGGAGCACAGGAAGTTCTGCACCAACGTGCGGAAGAACTTTTACACAGTGAGGGTGACAGAGCCCTGGGACAGGCTGCCCAGAGAGGTGGTGGAGTCTCCTTCTCTGGAGATATTCAAGACCCGTCTAGACACCTATCTGTGCAATATGAGCTAGGGAGCTGCTTTGGCAGGGGGTTGGACCCGATGATCTCTCGAGATCCCTTCCAACCCCTATGATTCTATGAGCTAAAAAGCAAGAGCTCATGCTACTTCCACATAGCTTCAGCCTGGCTTTCTGTTCTGGGAATTAAGACTTTGGTGAAAAAGCAGATGGATGAGGATGAGCAACTGAACCTATTAATAGCTTCAAAGCACAAACTTTCCTAGAAATCACCTGTGTTTCTCAGGAAAACACCATGCAAAACACCTTTCCTTTCTTGACTGTTCTTTATATTTCTGTAACTATAGCAATGGAGAACTTACCTAGGAATTCTCAAAAATCTTCATGTATTTCTAAACAAAGATTAAGTTCCGTATGTTTTGAAAATCTTTCATCATTATCTCTATCTGTGGGGCCTGGAGATTATAGTAGATTGTGGGTTTTTAGTGCTCAAACCAAGAGAGATTATCAGTTTTAAATACCAGGAGAAATTGCTGCCCATAACAAAAGCATGATCAGTGGTTCCTACATAGCTTTGAGAACACAGGGTGGTGTGAAGGCTGCACACTCCTCTCATGTTGCAGTTAAAGTATGTGTGCCTGTAAAATGAATAAACACTTGCTGAAAGCTGACAAGATTTCCACCAGCTGTGGAGTTACATTGATACTGCTCTGAAAAACCTCCTTAATTGAGGAGGCCACAAATGGACCAGAACTTCCTATAACTCCTAGGTGACATGTATGCCCATGTGTTTAGTTCTTTCTTTATAATATTCTGACACTTTCCAATGCGGTTTAAGATTCTTGTTTTCACAGTAAGATACACGTTAGATTTCCTGCCTTCATTTTAATTCCTTACAAAAATTAAGGCTATGAAGTCTATCTGCAGATCCACAGATACCTTGAGCCTAGGCTTGAATTTCATAAACAACCCTGATTTACTAGGAAGAAGTGATACAAGACATGAAGCAGGAAAGTCATTCCTCTTGTTATAGTAGTTGAATATCACAAGAGGCAGGACAAACATAGGACGGACTACTTCAGTACCTTAATCATAGCAAAACAGAGAGGGACTGCTATTCTAAATGACAGATAGAATAGCAAGTGCAGGGACATGATGTGCTGTGTCCAGTGCTGCAAACAAATTACAGTTTTCGGGACTTGGAGGATTCTAGCACAGGCTGAGAATGCAAAGGAAGGAGAACCCTCAAAACCTGGAAACTGGAACTAAAAAAAGAAAACAAGAAAAAAAAAAAAAGTACCAGCTTTCACTTGATCTTTCCTGTAAAATCTGAGATAATAGTTTCCTTAGAGTCAGATACTGAAATAATTAGAAACATAAGCATAACCCTCAACCCCCACCCGACCCTGGAGAATTACAGATCTGTACCAGTTGTGACATATTCCATGGTAAAAATATGTCAGTCAGAAAATCTGTAGCTTTAAAAGACTGCGCTAGATTCACCCCTGCTGGCACAGAGGGTTGCAAACAATTTGAATAATTGCTGCAGAGAGCAGATGGTAGAAATACTCCATTAGAAGAGTTCCAAATATAGCTTAATTCAGCAAGGGTTGTAAGAAAAGTAGAGAAAAAGTTCAAAGGAAATCTGGCATCACCATCATCAAGTATAATATAATAATAATAATAATATTAGCAACAATAATAACAATACAGCTGCATGGAAATGAAAGGGGAAAAAAGGATGCTATTCTGAGCTATTGGGTTTTATCAAATGCCATCAGACAAGACCAGTCTGGTTTGCATTACCACCATTTCTGAGAGTACCACTATAGTTAGATACCATCAGTCTGGTGCCACACGTATTATTTCTGTCTTTCACCAGAACACTGAATCAAATGGATCTCCTCAGTTCCCCAACTCTTTTCTGTCTTTGAACATCATTATTGTCCCTATTGGACGCTTGGGTGCCTCTCAAGGATGAGAAATACTCAGCTCCTTGCAATGCAGTAACCTTCTCCTTCAATGCCTTGCCCCAGGGCAAAGACCCATGAAACTCAAGGTTGAACTAAGTGGCTCATCTTTACACTACTCTTTTTCCAATGGTAAAGCTGCAAGACAGCATCGTGCCCTGCGATGCCTGGGAATCCTGGACAACAGAAATGGGTCACAGAGTCGGTGCTATAAAATAATAAATCACCAAAGCTGCCACTCTCAGGTGGAACTTTGCTGTTGTAAAATCAGGGATCTGAACCTTGCTGAGTGCCCTTCCTCAACACTGCTGTGAATGTTCATCAATTAGATTTGTCAGATTAACAAATTATGAGAAGAGAGCAGAAGAATCCACATCTGAGAAGGACACGGCAAATACATTTCTATACAGGTGATAAAATACACTGCATGATGAAGAGTAATTCCCTGAATACTGTATAGACTGTGTGATGATTAAATTGAACTTCTTTCCACTGCTCTAAAAACAAACACAAAAAAGAGAGATACACAGCTTAGTCAATTCATTAATCACTGCATATGATCTCAGAAAAAAAAAAGCACAAAGTAGATCCCAATGTGGCAAAGGAAGTTTACACTGGCTAAAATATGTGATATTTTGCAAAAGTAAAAATCAATAAGCAAGGCTTTGTACAAAGAAATAATGGGCATAAACTCATACAAAACCTATGTATTTTGAAGGTCGCATCAAATTCTGGGATTCACCAGAATAGAGATTCATCTATTTAACTTACTACAATTCACATTGCCACCTGTTTTACACACTTCAAAGGCAATAATGTGAATAATGGGTTTACATATATTTGGAGGAAAATAAAACCCAATAAATCAGAAATGTTGTCAACCACATCAGAAAACATTTGAACCTTCTATTTATACCTGCAAAATTTAAGTCACCCTTTCTGCCCAGACATACAAATTAACAGTGTCTATAGTAGCAAGCCTGCCTTATTTACATTAGTTTCTCTTTGGAAATAACAATATTGCACTGGTAGCCCTTTCATTTGTGTGGACAAATGGTACTGTGCATCGTTTTAGAAACTTTGCACTACAGGAGCCGTGCACATCTGATACCACAGTGCATACTCACTATCATCTCTTGCCTTACTAACGCTTCTGAGATCCACAGACAAAAAAAAAAACCCAGCAGAAAACAATACAGCCTAAAAAAAGTCCAAGGGTTTTCTGTATTTCCTTAAGCACTGAAGAAGGTTTAAAGAAGATCAAGCACTTCAAACACTGCAACCTGCTCCACTGGAAATATTTGTAATCAAATCAAACATGAACAGAATAAAATTGCATGAAGAGCAATGAAGTCTATGATAAAGATTGCTGGATTTCAGTGAGTGGTCTGCTATAGCTCCTCTAGTTTCTCTTTTGTAAACATCATTATTAGCTGCAAAAGCAGTTCAGTTAGGAAAAAAATATCTGGGAGAAAAAAAATTACAGTGATTGTTTAAAGCTGAAAAATACTCCTATTTTACAAAGAAAGTGCATTGAAGAATATTGGCACTGTACTGCAAACATAACTATAAGCCCAAAGGCAAAGGTGAAGGGAACACCTGTATATGAAATACTGCGGTTACACGGCTGGAAAACATGGTCAGTGTTTGAGTTCATAGCAAAGCAGCTGGAACGATTTGGTAGCAAAGTGCCCGCCAGAACCAGCTGTAATGATGCCACATGGAAAGAAACCCGCCGGTGCACCTACAGTAACAGAAGCTATCGATTAGCTTGCAGGTGTTTTACAGCCTTCCCCTCGTACCAGTGCCGCCTGTACATCGCCCAAACAAAGGGAGAAAAGATGACAAACGGCAATACGCAGGGAATAAGACTGCAAATGCCCGTTCCCGACCGAGCCCGGCGAGTGAATTGCAAACACACAGCTATTCCAACGATGATTCCCGGTGCTTGTTCCCACAAGGACTACAGAAACAAAAAAGGGTTTATCATCGGCTCCATCGAAAGAAGCGGACGCGCTGGTCCGCAGCAGAAGGAGGCATTTTGAGACGCTTTTTACTTTGCGCTTCCTTCGCGTCCCGCAGCCCAGCCGCCTCCTGAGATGGCTGCGCACCGCCACCTGCAGGCCTGTAAGCCGGCCCGTCGCCGCGCCCGCGCAAAGAGGCTCCGGGCGCCGCAGCATTTAGAAACCGCTCACTTTCACAGAGCAGGCAAGATCGAGAAGTCAAGTGCACACACGTTTCTGTGGCAAGAAACGTTTATACATAATGCTGGGGAGAGTCTGCACCGCTACCTCCAAGCCTAAAATACCACTGAGGGCAAGCACCTACAGCCAGTGCAACTTCCCTGCCTGGGGCACGGCTGCCATTGATCAGACCCGGGCAAAGCTAGGTAAAAAAACCATTTTAGAAATGTTTTCTAATAAACCATTTCAGAAATTGAAATTCTCACTTTCACTAAGTCGGGAGAGAGGAAGATGAGGTATGTGCATTTAAAGACAGACACAGGAAATACAGGATTTAAAGGAAACACTGTATTAGTATTAGTTGACTTTCAAAAAGTATAATTCCCCTGGGTGCCTTAACTAACTCTGCCAACCAGCTGCACATCACCTGGAGACACCAGATACATTTTCAGCACTTGCTTAAGGCGGGAGGAAGGAGAATCAGTAAACACAAAAATGTACTTTATGAGGTACCACATGGAATCCTGGCCCTACTGATCACCAAAGCAAAGCTTTCACAGCCACATAAGACTATCCCGTTATGGCCACATTCTGTATATAACGTGACCATGTGAGATTTTTTTCCTAATTGAGACTTCGTAAATGTGAAGGGTAAAAATGAATGTTGCAGACAGCATTCCCAGCAGTTTTATGCGGCACCTGGGGTGAAAGCACTGCCTTCTGAGGACATGCTGGATGAAAACAACAGCAATTTCCTTGTTACAGTGAGGAACTGTCTGCACACATTCTCCCCAGAGTTGCTCCTTCCAGCTAACTGCTGTTAACTACTGGAAGCAGAAGCAGGTTTAGTACAACCCATTCAAACAATGAGGAAGTCAAGCTTCAGGTAGTAGACACGAAACAGAGTCACAGCTGAATAAGTCACGAGCAGTGCATGGCAAGGAACAGTCCTGTTGTCCCAGGGAGCATGGCCAGGCTGCGAGAAGGTGTCAGGGTCTGCCTGAAGGCAGAGCTGTCTGGTGGGCTTTGCTCATACAGCAACTTGCACTGTCAGGTCCCATTCCTGACAAAAGATACCTCACATCCACCAACACCAACTGGAAAAAAAAAATCCAAAAAACAAAGCCACCAGAAAAAGAGGACCAGGGAGCCACAAACTGCACTGGAGCCACTTGTGCAATGCTGATTCAAAAAATATAAATGCAAATCTGGGATGTGGAGGTGTGGGTGCAGTTTGTCAGACACCGAAATGGCAATTTAGGAAATTAAGTTCATCAGAAATCAACAAGACTGATAAACACAATGTATGAGGAGAGAGTAGAGAACAATGGGACTGGCTTAGTTTCAAACAGAGAAGAGACATAATGAGAGTATGTGAAATACTGTCATAAACATGGCAGTGATTAATTGTTTTCTGTGTACCCTCTGTATACAAGAAATTGGCAACACTGGTAAAAAAGCAGATTTATGCAAGGTGTAGGGGAAATCTGTCTGTTTATAAGGAGAGTTAAGTCCTGAAGGAGCTGGGGAAGTTAAGAAATCCTTCCAATTCAGAGGTTTTTAAGAACAGACGAAGCCTTATTTGGACTCTTGCCATTTGCGCTTATTCTTATAGTCTCAGCTTGTGACATTTGATATCACAGATTTCTCTTGCTTATTTATCAGTATCTCTTTAGTCATAGCTACATTGAAAGAAAAACTATGACCATAATGTAACCATAAATGGAATGCATGGAAACACATACGCATCATTTCTTCTCACATTTCATGATGCCTTAGTTCCATGACTTCCAAATTGACTCATTAACACTGAGACTATTGACACTGGAATCAAGACAAATAATAAAAATCAATATCAAGAAATACTCAACAATTTTTTTTAACAGGCAAACATACATGAAACCAAGACATACATACTGTTAAGTATGTGCAGTATTTTTAGACCTTTATATGTAAAAGTATTTTATAAATCTGATTAACACAGTAATGTAATTTTATAAATTCTCAAAGACATCCAGAGAAATGCATACAATTTAATGCAATCATGTATCTTGAAATAGATATTTTATAGAAAGTTTGTATGATTTACTTGCAAGATGAACACTAGGGCCCAGTGAAGAGACCAAAAATAGGAACCACAACACATCACGATTCATTCTGAAGTTTGTACAGCAGCCCACCAATGTCTTCTGCATTGGGTGCCTTAAATTCCACATAACTACAGAAAACAGATGTGCCACATGCTTATATAATGAAATCCAGTATTTTGTGCTATTTGGAATGCTCTGGCAGTGGGCTTCAGGCTATTGGAATGGTACTAGGAGTTTACCTGAATATGAACTACTGTATTGTATAAGAGATAATTAATGTCCATGAAAAGGGAGGGAACACTAGAAGTGGTGATTGAAGAAACAGGTAACTCTTGCAAAAGGTTCTCAGTGGTGCCCAGTGACAGCACAAGGGGCAATGGGCACAAACTGGAATACAGGAAGTTCTGTCTGAACATGAGGAAAAATTCTTCACTGTGAGGGTGACAGAGCACTGGAACAGGCCGCCCAGAGAGGTTTTGGAGTCTCCTTCTCTGGAGATATTCAAAACCCACCTGGACACAATCCTGTGCAGCCTGCTCTAAGTGATCCTGCTTTATTTAGCAGAGAGATTGGACTAGATAATCTCCAGAGGTCTCTTCAAACCCCGGCTGTTCAGTGTGGCTCTGTGTGACTAGCATGTGATTATGTGTGAAGTCTGTATAAAAACGTACTTTGGACATTTTACCTTCCATGCAAATCTTGGGTTCTGATACCTCTGCCAAGAATCTGACTCAAACTAGCCCTTCTTTTTTCTTTGTAAGTAGGAATTCATTTTTACTGACTCGAGTGATCTGCAAGTCAAATGCGTGGTCTAAGCAAGTCACCTAACCTGTCTGTAAAGATAATAAAAACAGATAGGCAATTGCAGGTACCAGTTCACCTTACCCTAAATGGCTACATTATGGTTAATCTTAACACTATACCATGATGAGTTGTGTCCTGGAAAGACTTACTGGTCTCCCCAGATTATAGAAGTGCCACAATGGTGCCATCCATCCAGCTCATCCGTGTTTGTACACAGTCGGTTGGCTGAAATGCCAAATATTTTCTGTTGCTTCCTGGAGCTGAGCGATGACATAGGGCATTCAGACTTCCTGACAGGCAATTGCTTTCCTTTCAGGAACATCCAGCCTCTTCATTGCTATTGAGCTGGAGAGTCAGAAAAAGGAAGATGCATTTCCAATTCACAAATGGAATGTTTAGGGCCTGATGTGGTGATGCATATTTGAGACATGCTAGAGTATCTGACAAATCCCTGCAGAGCTGGTATATATTTCATAAGATCTCTGTGAGACTCATTCCCTTCTGGAGGCTGCTAGAAAGATCCCCTTGGCTAGCTCAGACAGCACTACATGTTCATGCATGAGCAAATTAATCAAGCCCAAGGACACTAGATTAGGACTTCAGCCCCCTCAATGTGCCTACCAGTCTAGAAATGTGCAAGCCATAAGAAGAGATGCTGATATAAATAGCTCTGTACCTCCTTGTTAAATCCTCTGACAGAGTGGGAAAAGGCATGAAAAGGGATCAGGGATGGGGGAGGCAAGTTGGCATCGCTTGGCTCCAGGGACATACAGCACAGAATACCACTGAATCCATGGCTTTGGGTAGACTACACAATCTGAACGACACAACATAGCATGGACCTCCTTCTGTGAAGCCTCTTGAGGCTAATAATGTAGATCGCCTTTCGCTTATTATTATAAATAGGTTATTACACAGCCCTGACTTCTCTAACCTCCAGCAGCATTACTCCACGAGGAAAATAATAACCCAGTGGTAAATTACATTATTTCTACAAATAGTGTAAGAAATTGTGGATAACCAGAAAGGTTAATCCCTGTTTAAGCTTCGGTTGCTGTGCTAGTGTGGTATAAATCTAATGGAAAATGGCAGGCGGGAGAGCAGAACAGAGCCCTCATCTCCTACATACAATACATGGTCATCTGATAGGTTGCCTCTTACTTTGCTTTAGTGCTAAATTTATTCATAAAAGACTTGCAGACTAACAGTAACTGGAAAACAACTACTAAAAAGAATGGCATTTGTCTGCCCTGTCTGGCGTGTTCACTTTGGATGCAAGAGCCTAGGGAAAGAAAGAAACACTGCAGCTGAAATGTGAAAACCATTTGTTTTCAGTACAGGAAAAAGCTTGCTCAAGGGGTGACTAAAATACTCAAACTATGGATCTTCTATACCTCCAAACAACCCTCAGGTAGCTGTAGAACTGCAACACCAGGTAAGGAAGCAAGAAAACAAGTATTTATTCTCTGCAGGGTATTTTTTGTCCCTCCCTGCTGTTAAAATTATTCTCATGACACCAGACACTGCATAATATGACATTTCAAGTATATGGCAATGTGACAATGATGTATGAAGAAACATTTACAGAGCCTGGCACAAGAAGCAAAATTAATACTGAAAAGCAAATTACTTGCTTAGATTGGCTGCTTCTTCTCAGTTTGCAGGGTAAATAGTAAGCGTAACAGTTAAACTTTGGAACACTAATAATTGATAGCTTTCAAGCAATGAATGTAGATATTTACAGCCTACCTTCTTAACTACCTGTTTTCTGTCACCGACAATGTTATTTTGCTTCAGGCATGTCTGGCTATATGCTCAAATGTGGTTAAAAATAGTCATGCAATAGGAATTCATTATGTTCTTCATTATCGATAGGATTCCAAAGAGAAAAGGCTGCAAAAACACAACTGAAAGAAAACAGCCAATGGAGGTAACTCAAGAGAAATTGGAAAAAAATGGAAATTAATAGAGTAGCGCTCCCTGTCTAAAGTTTTTGGTCTTCTTCTGGACAATTTCAGAAACATTTTTTCAAGAGAAAAATAAGAAATATACTGAATTTTTCTGCTATGCTTCCTTCCCCCTCTGCCCTCCTCCTCCCTTGGGTAGTACCTCCTGCTCATTCAGGACACATCTTCACACTCAGTTTGCCTTCAGCTCAATCATCTTAAAAGAGTTTTCCTGAAGGTCAAGAGGAAACAAAAAGCATATATCAACGTGAAAGGAAGAGGAATAATCTAAGTGTGGGTGCCAAGAAGGAATCAGAAAGAAACCAATCATGTCCTAGGTAACAGAAGCAGGATAGAAAAAAGAAAAGCACCACTTGCTAAACTCCAGTCCCTAACCAATCATTTTGTTTTTATATTGGCAGAATAGATTATGCAAAAATTATGGAATCGCCAGCAATATGTCCAGTGATGTCATCATAACTAATGTTAGTACAAGGAAAGTTTTGGCTTACATTTTCAAGTGGTTAGGTTAAATAGATAGTTGTGTTGCCAAGGTCTAAGTACCAAATAGATCTTTCCCAGATCTGTTTTTTAGGGTGACAACACAAAAGCAAGACTTTTGTGACCTTGAGCATTGATAGATTAACTTTTTGCAGGTGCTAAAAGGTCTATAATCTCCACACAGTACAGCTAACTCAGCACCTTGCTGCCTCGTACATTCACTGCTAGAAGGACTTTGAAATGGCTAGAAGGTTATCAGCCAAGACCTTCCTAACACAAGATTCAAGTCTCAATATACCTCCAGCCTTCTGGGCCTAAAATTCCATCTCTTCAAAAGTGTTAGTATATTTGCTTGGTTTTAAGAAGCTTTGAGAAGCTTTTGCCCATGTATGACTCTGAATGTAGACTTCTCCAAGTGAAGGGGGTCAGAAATCTGCGTGCTCTATTCATATTTGGGACAATTCCAAACAAACAAAGCCCTGATGGACAGCTCCAATGTTAATTTATATTACCTAGTTAAGGAAAGAAAACATCACTGTGATAAATAATATTTTGTCACTCTCTGGACACTCAGTTCTACCATAAAATATCTGATTGTGTTTTGAAATTCTGATAATAAAGAAAATAATCTGTCCTTCAAATCAGGCCTTTAATGTCCTTTACTAAGTTCTGTAAGGTCTTAATTTATATTCTTAGTAACTGTTAAAGAGTTCATTAACTGGTCAGTTCACTACATAATTACAATAACATAACTTGTTTCTAAATTGGAAACTGGAAGCAGAATAAATCTCAACCACAAATTCCTGTTAAGTCCTTACACTACAAACCCTGAAAATGAACCACATGAACAAAAAATGGCTTTAGGTAAAGAAGAAAGAAGTCAGTTTATTCTAGAGAGGAACACAGCCACTTCACCCAGTCCTGTGTTGAAAGGACTTTTGTGAAGTCTCTACAGAAAGTCTTTTTTCTCCTGTAAAAGGAATGATCAATAGATATCAGTTTGCCTTAGGAAAAAATCTGTCTATAAGCAATTTCTCACTAAGATGACAGCCCTTTCTTTAAAGCCTCCGCATGAGAGCTATTAGGCTGAAAGTTGTGTCCTCCAGGAGCACTTTCAAAGTCAAGTGGCCTCTCACCTGTAAATTGCATCTAGATCTGGCAATGAAGTGACTTTAGTTACTAGTAAAGGCTAGCATCCCCAGTTAGATCCTGCAGCATGGGTGGCTCCAAAGACCTCCTGCCCCATCCTTTTTCCTGGGATAATGCATCAAGACAGGCTCTGTTCTCTTCTTAACTCAGACGACTTCCACACCAGACTACAGGGAGGTCAGATTCCAGCTCAGAAGCTTAGAACTGACATGTCCTTTTCAGACAATCAAGAGTAGCAAATGAAGAAATGTATTATATTTGGTTTTGTATATATGTTTGGTTTTGGAGAGGCGATGCTGTTTGACACTTCAAAATAGAAGTGTTGTGGGAAGCAAAAACAACATTTGCTTTCCTTTGCTTTTAAACCCCTGTGCTGTTTTCTGGAACTTCATCAGGAGTCATGATTCATTAGACAAAAAAGCCCAGATAGGTAAGACTAATAAGCCATAAAACCAATTATGCACGCATCTGGACCAAATAGTGTAACTGAAAAAATTGCACTAAGATTTACATTGTTATACAGTACTATATACTTTATAAATGTTTTATAAACACTTGATGTGTGACACAGTCCACATCACAGTCCTACCCACATCACATCCTACCACAGCCCAACAGCAGAGTCAACCACAGCCATATAAGTCTGTGAGCTACATTGGAGACTGCTAGAAATAGAGAGAAAGATTGAAAAAAGGGATCTTCTCAAGACAGGCAGAGGACAATTTTGGGAGAGAGTGAGAACGTGGACCAAGTTAGTGTTTACTGCATGACATAACCTAAAGAATTTGTCATAACTGAACCAGAAAGTTATGTTGTTGTTGATACAAAATTGTCTGGTATAAGTGAACAGCTTGTGTTTTGCTGAGGGTCAGATCATATTATCTTAACAATCTGTTCTGGACATGGAAAACAAAACCAGAAGTTAAGAATTAGAAATTCTGTTTATCTTGGAATAATTACTTTTAAGTACTGTTTATCTTGGAATAATTCTTTTCCAGGAGAAAAGTAGTGTGTCCCATTTCTAGCTCTAAAATAAGGTGAAACTGTAGTTTCTGAGGTAGTACTGAGGGCCTAACATTTTCAATGTCTTTTGTAACTAATCACTTCCTTAAAACAATGCAAAGTTACTATGTAAGTGAACATAGGCAAAGCTGTGCACTTGAAATAATAACAATAATTTTCATCATAATCTGAAAGAATAACAAACTTTAACAATAGACATGAAGCAGTAGACTGATTTGTTCAGCGTAAATTGCTTGGTGCTGTTAAAGGCAAGCTGTGTGAACAAAAGATGGATTTATATATTTTTCAGTAGGAAAAAAATGTCAAAAAGGATTGGGAAAGAAATCTATGTTCAGTCTCACAGGAAGATGATTCACTATCCAACCCTTGTAGTCACTGAAGTCAGACACATTCATTACCCATTATGTTGAGGATTATTTTTTTTCCCCTTTTGGTGAATAAGCACTGAATTACCCATACCACTAGGCCAGGTCTCTAAGTGCTGCTGCTGCTGACCAAAATAATAATAAAAATATTATCTGTGAGGAATTCCAGACATTTAAATATACAGAAGATGTCTCTGCTAATAACAAAGATATATAGCCTGCTCTGAAAGGGGTGTACACAAATGCTAAAAATCACTAGTTGATACCAAATGCAAATATACATGTTCAGGGAATGCTTGTGGTTTAAGACTCTTCCATTCATATAAGAGAAGCATTTAGAAATTTTTGGGGCAGGGCCAGTGGAAATGTCAAAAGAAATCACTAGATTTAGGACTTAGAATTTTCTAAATCCTCAAGGCCCCATGCTCCATATTGATTGGCTTTTGACTTGATGGCAAGATGCTATTCTAAACAGCAAACCTATTTTTATGTAAAATCCATTCACTTTTTCTCTAACTTCACTTTATTCTTATCAAATTTCTTCCTTTAGTCACCTTACTCAACAGTAGCAGAACGCAACCAGGAGTCTGGATTTTCACCAGCTGAAGTCATTGGATGTAGCTAGCTTGGTGCTACATATGTATCGTTGTTTTCTTATTATGAAATCTAGTTAAAACAAATAATAATCACTTAATCAAAATGTCGAGCTGCCATCACCAGACTATACTCCACTGTGTCACACAGAGATCTGTTGTTCATGCTATCCATAGAGCTTGAGAATAAACCAGTTTACATTGCATGGGTGTTACAGAACTGTACAGAAGAAATCCTCCCACCCACTATATAAAATTTTCTTCATTTATTTTATTTGCTGCTTATGTGCAGAATTACCTGGTTAAGTGCTTGCAGAAACAGGGACAATGAGGCAGGTTCAGTCATTCTATTAAAAGTAATGGAATAAGAACCTGTTATTGTCATGAAATTTGACTCACTTAGGATTTTCAATTCTTGGATGTGCAATTGACTTTCTCTTGTTCTATTTTTGAACAAGAATTTTTATTACTCATATGTGTTTAATCTTTGATAAACATACCCAAGAAAGACACCCACCAACTCAATTTTTCAATTGTTCCTCACATTTTTTGCTATCTATTTTAACATTCTTAGTGGCTTTTATACTGCTCTGCTTAAAACTAGAGCTCTGTGCACCAGTCCAAAGCATGGGACACCTGCACAGGCAGTGTTTGGGGCAGGCTTTCCAGAGCTCAGTGGTAGCTGGCCAACCAAGTTTCAAGCTCTGATGAAATCAGAAACAACTCATTTAAACTTATCTCAGAGCTTTTGAGAAATGACCTAAACATCCATGTAAAAGCCGTAACAGTTTGCACATGTCTCTAGCTGCTGTTGTCTATTCCCCATGGAACACGTGTTTGCACTGAAGCACTTCAGTTGGGCCCTGATGAAGCTAATAAGCTGACTGGCTGGAGTGGCTATGGTGACAGAATCAGCACATATTTGAATTATACTGAACTTTCTGAGTGAAAAGGAGACATTTTAGGGTCCTTTTTGATTCATGTATACATTCGCTGGGGGAAAAAAAAAAAGGGAAAAAAAACCCTCTGTGTGAACTGCTGCTTCATATTGGAAATTAAACAGAAAAGCATTTTTTATATATATGGCTAACTTAGGATTTAAACCAATGAAAATAAAGCAGCGTACTCCATAGGATAGTACCCATAAAATGTGTCCTGCTGACTTGACCTAAGAAGGCGCTAGTTTTAGCTACTCGTAATTGCTCCAGCTAGGTTCATATGCTGATTTGGCTGAACTCTTGGGCTTTGTGGGATTTCTGAGTTCGCCTTTTTCTTCAATGATCTCAGATGGTTTATTCCCACTTATCACCTTCTCACCTTCTCATCACTTTAAACAAGCTGTTATTTATGCTAGGCAGCTCAGATCCTCTGACTGGGAACATGCCTCTTCTTTTACTACACCCTGAAAAACAAATGTTCCAGCACATAGCTTAGATGCACCTTCAAATATCAAAAGATGCAGCTCACTGAATTTCTGTTGTCTAAAACACTGGCATCAAATTCTACATAATCATTGAGGCTTCTTCTATGCAGTCAAAGGAGAAAGAGAGACACCTCCAGAGTGTGATTCATCTCATCTATTCCAGGATGAGATAAAGCATCCACTGGAATTACCTGCCTCTCTCCTTTTGAGGCAACCTACACAACCAGTCTAGGACTGACAGCTAACTTGCCAACGTGTTCAGTTAAATAGAGATTAATCCCACCCTTACTGCCTAAGACTGTATCTAATTACCAAGAAAAAACAGAGCATGCTCCAGGACTTTTATTGCCCTGCTGGGATCCTGCTGGAGCTTTCTTGGCTTTCCTTTTAGCAGAAATTGGAGCAATGGGATGCAACAAGGAAGCAGCCTTGTGCCCTCCAGGGTCATAGCCTGAAAAGGAGCCAGGACGCAGCCTCAGACAGCACCTCAGTAAGATTAGCAATGGCAGCTTATAGCTGTACAACCTTTCATTGCTGGAGACATGCTGGCACAGCATGGTGCAGCGCTGCAGAGAGATCCCGGAGGCTCCTCGGAACAAGCTAGTCCAGAAGCAAGGGAGCTGCCTTGACCCAGCCCTGCATATCAGCTTTTCATCCCAGCTAATTAGCTACTTTAATTCAGCACACTGTCCTTGTTATATGCAAGCTACATGCTTGGAAGCCAGCTTGGTTATATCTTTATTTTTGATATAACCAGAATGCCTGGAAACTCACACAGGCTTTAGCTAAAGGATTTGAAACACCTTTTTCCCCACAGCAACTTATTTTCTGGATAATAGTTCAGGCTCAGGGGAGGTGAGATAAGAACTGTGCATGGACAAACCCAGAACTAAAGGAAACACTTTACCAAGCCACAACAAACATAAAATATTTCCATGCTGAGGAACCTACGTGACTCTAAGGTCAACCTGTTCCCAGTGATTATACACTCAGATAAGCCTATAAAGTAGAGGTGGAAAACCTGTGTCCCTTTCTACCCCTTCAAAAATTTTGAATGCTAAAATTTTCAATCACATGTTATAACCAGGTATTATGCAAACACTTGTACTTTGTGATCTATGTTTCAATGAAGGGTTTTTAACAGGGCAGTCCCTTTGTGACCTCCAGCAATGACAGAGCTGCCCCTGCGGACAGCTCCACACTTCAGCCTGGGACAGCTGAGGCATGGACAAAGAGTCACCAAAATGTGACTGTCCCATTCTGCACTGCCTGATTTCTTCCCAAAAGTGATATAAATAGTAAAATTTTTAGAAGCTCATCTCACAGTCAGTGAATACAGTGCTCAGTGCTCAGTCTGAACACTTCGGCAAAGCCGGATCCATCATCAGTTAGAGGCTGCCTGTTTCTACATGCAGGATTACACTTTAAAAACATTTTTCTGCAACGACCTCAGCACCTTTGTTTATCCTGGGTCCCCAATATTAAAACAGAAGGTAAGCAAGGAGCTGAAAATATCTTCATTCCTGCATTTTACCTCATTTTCTTGGGTCCACAGACCGCTCACACATGCACTGCAGAGCAATGTCCTTGACTCTGACGTTGACAGGATCAAGGCCAGAGTGAGGGGCTGCTACCACAATGTTCTTTCCTCCCAGCCACAGCCTTCAGTCTTGACCCCAATCATGAATACCGAGCTCACATCCATGCTGTATGTGCCAACACTTCAGAGTAACAGCAGCTGCTTGTGGCACTAGTTGTAAGTAGCCGAAAGCCTCGACGAGGCATTGGGCAAAGAAGGATTTCCAATCATAAGGCAGGAATGGAGGGATGTGTTTCCAGACCATGCACACGCACTGAAAGAAAGATTAAATTAGCTGCCATTTTGTTTCTTGAGGTCTGAAGACTGGGAAGTTTGAAGTAATTCATATTTCCTCAAGCAATACCAATGAAGAGTGCAAAGTAACATCAGTACATGTCTATCATCAACTTGTCTACTTTCCTGCACATCTTCATCTCTTCCTTTTGTTGGATTTAGCCTGTACGTTGTTTGGGAGTCAGTCATTCTGTACATCTGCCATATCCACGTGAGGTTTTTATTGTTAAATCTTGAGCAGCAGACACAGGGTCACTTGGGAGACTTCTGACTCAGACATTACACCAAAAGTCAGTGGTGCGATGACTTTTTCAGCATATTCACAGCCAGTCATCAGAATGACATAGAACTTCACTTCGATACATATATATATATATATATATAAATATATATATATAAAGGCAGTATCTGAGGGCAAACAACAGCGTAGTACAACCGGAGTAAGTGAGGCCAAATGCTCTGCTTCCTACATGCTGTTCACGGTGCACAGAAGGAGCAGAAATCAGCTCTACATTCCCCAGGCATGGGGAGCTGTCAGCAGAAACAGAACCTCAGCTTCACCTTTCCAAAAAGCTCTAGAAACAGTGATGGAAACTGACAGGAGTACAATGCTTTCTGGCAGCCTCCAGCTGGCATAGAAGCTATTTCAAACTGGCAAAACTCTCATTTTTAACCTTCATATTGCACCATTACCAATAATGGCAGCTGAGCAATCCTCTTTTCCCCCCATCCCTAAGCAGAAGAGAAATCATACCACAAAGATTTGATTCTTTGTCCACCAGAAACAGTAAAATCTGCTAGAGGTAGATGTAGGCTTCCAATGGTTCACTGAAGCTATTTCTGTTCAAAACTAACTAACTTTTACTTTTTCATTCTCAAGATCTTCTGGTGTGATAGATATGGAAAAGAATCTATATTGTTCTCTGGACTTCTGAGCATAGTAATTCCATGACACACACTAAAATCTTCCATTGTTCCCTTTGCAATAAATATATTAGTCCACTCACTGACAGGCACTACTGAATATGTGTAAGTCCTTAAGAAAATTTACATTGCTCGAGCCTGATACATTCTGCCAGTGAAATCCCACTGCAGTTTATTTAGGACCTGTAAGAAAGGATTTTGTGGTACACGAGCATGTTACTGCCTCTCAGCACAAACACAAAACTCAGCCACTGAACAGAGCCACCCTGTCTCCCAATACAGGCTTGGAAATAAATGTCAGGCATGCTTACATCTGTGCTCAAATATGAATCAAATCATCTAAAGGGACAACATTCCCTTTCACTTACACGTTCACCTAGTACAAAACACTTTCTACATGGTACATGAGACTGCAGGGGAAAAAAATCAATAAATTCCAGCTCTGAGAGGAGGTTTTTTTGGTTGTGTTGGGGTTTTTTTAATTTATGGATATGCACACAGTAATCTTTCTGCCTTGTTTTAAATAGCTGATGGAAACTGGTTTCACAATTGATGCACATCTTGGTCTCAGGGGACATAAGGAGAGAACAGCTTGAGATACAAATGGAAGTGCAATTAAAGTTAGTTAGATAGTGCTTCAATTTTTAGTAACATGGGAGGATCAATCACACACAGTTTACACTGGCAAAGAAATACCAGTGAATACAGGTGAAAAATGATGCAACTAAAAAGAAACAAAGGGAAGCCTCAGTCCCTTTCTAACCAGTTTGGTGTGTGTGTGTGGTGGGGATGATTCTCAGTAAGACAGATGAAGTAGGCTTGTGTGTTGTCTTCCAGAAGGATGCCTAGCTGCGCACATGTGAGGTGATCTGAACCGGATTCAATGTATACAGTGCCCGAAGCAAACACTCAACCACACCAAGAATAACTCAGATTTTTTAAAATACAGTAAATAATAAGATTTTTTCAGAAGGGATAGACAGATCATTACAGTCTCTTCCCTGCATAACTACTATATTTGCAGCTATTTGGTTTTGATTCTGTTGCTGTTTGGATAACTCTAATCCTCGCTATCCTCATATGGTTCCTTACAATCATGTATTAAGGAAAAATACATGTTTATCAATTCATTCAGTTTATCAATGTATCTCTTATATGAATGCTAGCTCCTCAACATTCAGGAGGAATGCCTAGGAGCAAGCATTTTGTTTATACACAACTTGATTAAAACCAAATATAATGCAGCTGCTCATAGGTGATGAGACAGCTAAAACAATTTCCAGCTCCCTTCTGAGTAGAGGGGGAGAAAAGGGATTCAAAATGCAAAGTTAGTTTCAGACTTAAAAATGAAATTATGTGAGCCATTCAGACCTAGAGCAAATGCCACTGAATGTTAAGCCAAACAAGAGATAATCTTACCCCCAGGAAAAAAAAAAGTTTTAAATTAATCTCTAAGCACGGGATTAATTCAGTAAATTACAGCCTAGCCTCCCTTCTACCAACTTCAGTCATAAACAGCCCAATTCTGCAAAAGACCAAGTATCCTCCTTCTGCACTGATTGCCAATAATGACAATAATGCTTGCCAGGACCATATCTAGGGCTGTTATTTGTACCATGATTTGCAATAAGGAAGTAATCATACTTATAGCCAGATACAGAATCAAAATATACTTATTTTGCATTTCATGGCCGAACACAGTAAACATCTCTTTTCAGCAGAGCTTTTTCTAACATAGTGAGTGCTTGTTGAATAACAGCACTCCTCACAGCATTCATGGCCAACATTCACTGGCAAAGAGTCCAGACCAGACCTGACTCTTAACTGGGCTGTTTGGCTTACCAGTACTTTAGCAAAGATGGAAACAGCCAAGAACTCTCTGTCCCAGTTTCTCAGACAGCCTGACAGCAACTGCTGACAACTCCTCCATTGCAGGACTGCGAGACGAAGTCATTCCCATTTTAACAGGATCGCAGAGCATTTTCACATGCAGCCAGACACAGTCATGATGAAATCAAAGAAACAGACCATAAATTCATCCTTTCGTGTGAGAAGCAGCAACCTCAGCCCATCCTCCAGACATGCTCTGGCCACAGAGCTCAGGTAGGCCCAGTGTGCACCGGGACAGTTCAAATAGCAACACCCTTCACAGTCATTTGTACCCCTCAAGCCTTCCTAGCTCTCCTCCCTGGTAGGTGCCCCTACAAAACACACACAGGCACACTCTCAAGGGTGCTTCTTACCTCAAACAACTTTTAATCCACAATCCTGTTTCAGAAAATGAATTAATGGCATATATCTATGTTTACTTAAGCAAAGTTGTAAATAAGTACTACTGATACAGTGGTGTCCAAGTTATGTTTAAACACTCTCCAGGGTAAGTTTCCCCTGGAAGAATGGCAGAAAGGATGAACCATCAATGCTCCTCCATCCTTTAACAGACCTGGAAGGAGGCTGAGGGACAAAGTAACCTGCCAAGGACCAGACTCACTGCTAATCAGTATAGTACTATTTTGAACTCAAAACATTTTAGTATTAGAAGAGTAATCAAAAATCACAATTATTAATTATGGAATTGGGTAGAAGAGAGAACAGCCAGGTGAAAGCTGTGCAAGAAAAAAAACCAAGAAAGCATGCCTCCATCCCAGAAAAAAAATTCAAAGCTAAAGTAAATGTTTTCCTATGATATCCCCATTTTATAATGTTCAGCCCACTGATCACATGGAAGAAACTACTGTGAAGTCATTCAACAGAGTAAGACTATAAGAACTCAAAATCATCATTAGGAACTGAAAATTATTACTAAAAACATTGCTATTTTAAAATTTCTGAAGTGTGATATTAAAAATCTGTACTACTGTTGTGTCAAGAATCTGAAACATTCTTACCTGCATAGTATCTCAAGCAAACAGAAAAACACATCAACGGAAATAACTGACAAAACTTCCAAGTACACAATTTAGTCCACAGACACGATTTTACTATTTTTTTCATTCCTTGCAAACTGTAAGTTGGGGGGGGGTTTTATTTTAAAATTAATTGCTTCAGAGCTTGACTCCATCCTTTCACTTCAAGAAAAATGGACAATAACTGTTCCAGCAAATTCTCCTTTACTTCTTTATGGTATACCTTCCCCTTCAGCTAGAACTAGTAAAAGGACATTTTCCTTCTGTCAGATTTTGCCACAAAAAATGTAACTCTGGCTCAGTTATTTTCATTTCTCTTCTCACCTACTCGGGAAGTTCAAATTAATACTGGCAAAACCGTGAGTCCTGTTACCTGAGCTGCAGCTCAAGTAGTTCAAAGGCAGCTGGAAGCAATAGGCATCTTCAAGGACATGCCCAGAGAAGCAGAGCCACCTTCCCATTTTGTTGCGGAAAGTCAGCCTGCGAAAGTTTCAGAGAGAATTAAAATGGGCAGGAATAATGTTCCATTTCATCAGATGCGTTCAACATTTTTAAACTGAATGGCAGAGATGCAAGCTCAGGATTTCTTCCTTGTTGCCTGCCAAGCAAGTCAGACCTTCAGCCCTCTCTTTTACTTCAGTCTACTTAATGAATGGCAACAGAGTACAAAACCTCTGATTCAGCTCTGAGCCGATTTGCAAGCCATCAGCACAGGAAAGAGAGTGGATCCTGAGGTTTTTGCTAATCAGTTAAGCTTATCCTTGTCTTTGACATACAGGTGTTAGCAGAGAGGCACCATTTTCCCAAGGTAAATACAGTGGACAATTTTTTTTTACATAACTGGTGAAGCTGCAACGAGCTCCAACCTACCATATCAGCAAGTGTAAATATCTATGTTGACATCCACACTAAAACTTCCAACTTTTATAATCAAGAGTTGTAACTCTCTTTCACCTCCAGAGAGTCATTAGATACTTAACACAAAATTCAGACAGTTTCAAGGCAGATGGCTGAAGATAAGACCAGGCCATATTCTCCAGTAAAAATATGTACTAACGAGAAAAAAAAAGTTAGGTGAAAAAATGTTAAGCTTAACTTAATTTCTGACAATAATTAATTTCATAAAAACATTTCCAGAATGAGGCATTTGTAACTTCTGAGCTGGAAACACATCTTAGATCTGTTTGCCATTTTAGAGGATGAGTGAAGAATGACCTAACAGGAAATCCAAATGGAAAATATTGTTGTGTTGGCCTCTGGAAAGGATAACTAAGTTTAAGTCCTTGTTCCAAGCCAGAGAAGGCAGAGATTCAGACCTTTACTTACTACTACAATGTACTGAGATATTTATAGTGTCCTAAATACCTGAACAGTTCCTGTTCCAAGATAGCAGGTTTCCATTTTTGCTCTCATTATATTGTAGCAAATTTTAAAATACCTGAAGTTTTTCCCTTTGTTAGACCAAGACCAACAAGAAAAGCACAGTTCAGATGGTATTCTGTGCACCCAGAAAGCTTTGCAATCCAGCTCATAGCTCACTATGCCACACTCAGCCCTGGCATAAGTGATTCTATCGAACTGTGCAGATTTCTGCCCAGTTTCACAAGGCCTGATTTAACCCTGATCTTTAAACTGCTCTTGGTCAGACTTCAGGGCTGCTTCCATTTTTCATTTTGTACCACAAGCAACTATTCCAGTATTCAGCATCAATTTAAAATCAATTGCACAGCACCACAGTCAGCCAGTTATCTAAATATACCTCAGATAGG
This sequence comes from Hypotaenidia okinawae, assembly GCA_027925045.1. Lineage (NCBI taxonomy): Eukaryota > Metazoa > Chordata > Aves > Gruiformes > Rallidae > Hypotaenidia > Hypotaenidia okinawae. Next base: position 133,915,066 of record BSDF01000002.1, on the reverse strand, counting down.
CAAGGCTCAATTACACCGGAGGAGTGAAGACTACATAGAAGAGATTCATCACCAACTCAGGTGGATATCAATAAAAGATGCAGTCAGCAGGGGAAGGCATGATATATAAGAATGTGCACACATTCTGGGAGTTAATTCTCTTGATTTTCATTAAAACCAACTTTTAATCTTTTCTTAACTTTTTTTCATATTCATGAATTGGATGGAGTGAACAAGACAAGACTTTTTAAGTAGCGTAAGTGTGTACAAAGCCTACGGTCTAGCCTATAATAATCAGGGAACATTTTTGCCATGTTCTTGGCAGAATTGTTCCAATGGCCAACTCTAGCCAACACCCAGACTGCTGGAAAATTTTGCCAGGGCCTGGGTGTGGGTTTCACTGGGCAGCTTCTCTGCATAGTTTTCCCTCACCACTTCCCTTGTCCATCAGAGCAGCCACAGCAGCACAGTGGGTCCCAGGCACAAGTCAGAAACTTGCATGGCTGGCACAGCAGACCCCAAATGGACATATTGTATCTGACAGAGCAGACCTCGGCCAAACCCCCAGCAGGTCACCAAGAATGGCTTGAGAAGCATGAGAATAAGGAGGGTGCAGTGTAACTGAACAAATGGGGTGGAAACCCTTATTTTGTTCCCAAGCTAAGCACTCTGAGAGTACACTCAGAGATGTTGTGACCAGGAATCTTGACTGAATCTTGACAACTCATTGGGTGTACGATATCATTATTAGAAACTAACAGCAGCTCAGGAGTAATGGGAGAAATGTGCCAATGGAAACAAAAGGGAGATGAACAGGAGAGCCAGGGACAGGAAGGGTAAGGTCCCACTATACCCCTTTTACTTCAGCTTTCTCCCAGGAAAATTTTCTTGTGTTTTTGAAGTGTTCAAACTATTTATTCAATTTGATAGAGGCAAAGACAGCCAGTCATAAAGTATTCTTATACTGGATTTGCAATTTTATGCTAAAGACAAATGTAGAAAAGCAAGTAAAAACAGCAAATTTTTGCTGGTCACAGCCTCAAATCTACTGCATTTGTAGAGTGGTTTGGTTTTGTGTTTGATTGGGTTGGGGGTTGGGGTTTTTTTGCGGTGTTTTTTTTTTTAAGAGCAATAAAAAGCTTTTTTCCAGATTCAGTAATATGGCAATCTTTGGAGCTCTGCATCCAAACAAGTTTTTTAAAGTATAAGCATACATTCATCTTTTATTATTACTATTATTACTATCACTAGTACTATTATGTGCTTTTTTTCCCCAAGCTTTGTAACCTGTGCGAGTTCTATCCTTATCTATCATGGAATAATTTATCAGTCCCTTACCCGTGGGCAAGGGAGAGGTTTCCTTTTCTTCTTCCTTGAATGTTATCTGCTCTGAGACAAAATATAACACCTGCTGTTTTCTATCAATTACTTATGAATAGAAAGAAATAACACCATATTTGATAGCGTATCTCTTTGTGTGCCAGCTAGTTATATTTTTCCATGGAATATACAATTAGTATATATACAACAGAATCAAAACAAAGTAAGGACGAAGCTAAATCTGCTTTTGTAAGTGAAAGTAGTAGCAAATGTGACACTAGGTCACTCTGCAGAGCCTCCTAGCCCTGGAGATTTGCAGACAGGCTTCTGCAAGTGCTAGAAGCTCTGCTGGGGGGGCAGGCAGAGGCAGGGACTGCTGGTGTGATGTGTTGTCCAGCCCACCCCATGCTGGGAATCTCAGTCCTGTAGAGCCTGCACATGACCCAGAATTTGGGTTGACACACCCTCAAGACTGCTCACCATTTTGGATGCTCCCCTCTCTGTATGGGGGTTTATGTAGTGTCTGGCACCCTCTGCACCAGGAAGGAGGAGAAGCAATTTAACAGACATTTAATAAGCACCCTGCAGGAAGGCCAGAGTCATGAAGAAAAACTGACACATTCTGCATCCCGTGTTGTCAGAGGACTGGTGCTGGGCCCACTGGGGATGTAAGCCTGTGCCTCAGCATGCATCCTGCTTACTTCAACATGCACAAACACAGCCTGGTGTCTTACCAACATCTGCTGGCACTAAGAGGCCTTGTGACTGACATAAAGGTGCCAGTGAGGTCCTTGCACAAATGCATTTATTCCAGAAAAAATGCACTTTTTCAGAGAGAGCTGAAAGCATCCCATAACTTTCCTGTTACAAACTGTAACCTCAGCAAGAGCACTTTGATGGCAGAGGTCAGCACAGCTATATCAACATATCCATACCAGCACTATGTCTGGCCTACGGTCCAGCTGCTTCACCCCTCTTTTCTCGACAGTTTTTATCTGTCTGGATCACAAGCTTTCACTTTCTCTTAAGGCTTTCTACTTCAACCTTGATCATCAACTCCCCAGCTGCACAAAGGATGCTGAGGCAGGGAAACATGCACAAAGATTTATTAGGATCCACTGCTGATGATATACCATGGACTCTAACAGACAAGGTAACTGGAGGGGGATGGGGGAAAAAAAGAACAAAAGCAGAGGAGAAGGACAGAGAAAAGAGGACAGGGAGAGAAAAATGCACAGAAGAGGAGGCAGTAAGGGCAGCCCTGGGGTCCCAGGTGAGTGTCATCCACTGGACAGTGTTTCCAGTGGTGATGGAGGCACGTGGTGATGTTGAAGAGGAAGAAGAGGATTCATCCTAAATGTTTCACTAAGACCTACTCAAATTCCTTGTGGATTTTTCCTGCTCATGATGTTAGCACTGACAAGAGTAAGCTAATCAGGTGCAAGTGCTGTACATTGACTGATTGTTATGCTTTTGTCCACGCATACTATTGGATAATGTTTACTGAACATTTGGATGACTATTACCTATTTTATTGTGCAGAGTGTTTGGTTTCTCTAATATGAATCAAAATCTACCAAACAGAAGGGAAAGGAAAAGGAGACAGAGTGATGATTCTCAAACCAGTGGTAGCTACATCCAGGAATGCTCGACATATGAACCCTGTCAGGATTTGCAGGTGCAAGTCCACACAAATGATGCAACAATAACAGCATGAAAACAACAATGGAAAAATGCTGGCCCAGAGGGTCCAGCTCAAACAGCTTCAGGAGGAGGTTATGGACCTGCAAGGGGTGGGTTCTCACTAAGGCTAAGGCACTTGGGTATCTATAGCACCATGCAACACCCTTGCAGAACAGCACATCTTGAAACCTATCCTCCAACACAGAATTTTCTTTCTCATGTGGAGTCAAACGAGACTACTTCCACTGTAATCAATATGAATAATTTTTCAATATGAATAATTCATAATTAGTGATTATAATTATCTCACAGTCTTTCCTAACATAGCTCTCAACTGGTACAGAGGGAGCAACGCCAGAACTAGAGATAGAACTACAGATCAAAACAGAACTGAGCTTTCTGAAATCAGAAGACTGCAAACAGAGTTTCTACCATCCCATCCTTGAATTAAACTAGTAGGCTTACTACATTTCTGGTTATTACAGGTAGGGCAAGTTTATGTCAGAAAACAGAATCCAAACCAGCAGGGGAATCTCAGCAAGGAGGCAGAGGACTGAATGCGCATAGTGAGTAAATTATCCTTTCATCTTCCAAACTGCTCCCTCTGGATTGCATTAATGATGTGCATTAGTTGTGTGCACCAGCACAGAAAAAAAAAATAAATAAAAAAGAGTCATGTTTCTGAACAATAAATGATCTCTCTATCGAGAAAGGATAGGTGGACTATATAGATGGCAGCAGCTAGAGAAATAAACTAAGTTCTCAAATAAACAATTTGTGAACTTTATCTTACTACCAAGGATTAACTCTAATCTCTCCATTTGGATTCTGTCCTCAGCTTCCATTATATAGCAAGGTAAAATTACAAGTGTTTGTGATATGTGCAGTCTTGCTGGGCCACTGCCCATGTTTCTCTGAATAAAGATGAGATTTCAATTATTAGCATCCCTGGGTTGAAAAGAGAAGAAAAAGGACAGAAAAATGTCTGGAAAGCTCCAGAAAAAACACTGAATGTCCAAGACAGCAATCCAAGCAGTTGCTTTCTAGCATACTCTATGATTAAATGACTAAGCACATCTATCAACATTGTCGGCTTTTAAATACAGGGGGAACCCACTGAACCTGAAAGTGAAGATCCAGGGCAAGACAAGACAAGGCAGACAAGCATCAGTCCCTGAAAAAGTTACAAGTGATTTACTACCATTGATGTGGGAGGGAAGACAGGCACGCTGCCCTGCGTCACGGCAGTGGGACAGCCTGTGAGAGCCCCAGAGATGGGCAGTAGGATGTCCTAGATGCCCACTCAACCTACAGAAGAAGGGAACATAGGTCAGTGAAGTTTCTTCACCGGGAATCCTGTCTGTGCTTATCTGGAGACCCAGGCACACAAAGCACATGCCATTCATGAGAAGCAGGGGCTCTAAAATCGTTTTTCTCCCAAGGTGTTCCTTGACTCTTGTGTAGAAGGTGGGTGGCCATGCCCACACCAGACTGGTGACTAGGACCACCCTCTGTTCTGTTTCCTATTTTCCCAGCTGAAGGGAAACAGTTCAACCAAACTCCAGCACACTCTGGAGGATCTACTTCCCCTGTGCTGTCAGAGGAGAGAGGAAGACAGTCGCTTTAGGAAGACTAGATCCTCAGTGAATGCTGGTAGGGTTTCTTTTGCCAATTTCAAGATATTTCCAGACTTACTTGGAATACTTGGTATTCATTTCCAAAATGGTGATACTTGTAAATATTGGTCTCCGGGGTTTCTTCTCAGCTACGCTAACTAAACCTGCTAAAACAGCATTCTAGAAGATAAAAATGTTCACCAGATGATGCCTTTTTATTTCATGAACTTCATTTGGAAAAGGAATGAAAGCAAGACAAAAAAATAGGGCAGAAGAGTAATTTCAGAAAGTTGGTAACAAAAAGCAAGTCTTTCAGCACCCACAAAACTCAATACATACAAAAGCATTAGATCACACACTAGGGCAACACAATATTTTTCCCTCTCAATTTTTACCAGTGGTCAATATTTCAGGTTATTCCAAAAACTTAATTTTAACAATCTTGAAAATACAGTATGTTGTTAAGTCAGAAGATGACTTGTCTGATGTCTTTCACAAAAAAAACAGGCATTCTGTAGAGCAATAACATAGAGAACAGGACAACAGATTTTTATATATGAGGCTGTAGTTGCTGTTCCAGACAGGATGATCATCCTGTACTCTTAAGTTTCACCATTACAAAAGTTTGGTTCTAGTGTTGTGGCTTAACCTGGCAGGCAGCTAAAACAACCACACAGCAGTTCTTGCTCATTTGCCCCCACAGTGGGATGGGGGAGAGAATTGAAAAAAACCCTAAAACTCATCAGTTTAAACTGTTAAAACAGTTTAATGTGATAGAAAAGGAAGGGAATTAATAATAAGAATAAGCATAAGAATATACAAAACAAGTGATGCACAGCTTAATTGCTTAGCAACCACTGACTGATGTGCAGCTAGTTCTCTAGCTGTGGTGCTCCCAGGCCAGTTTTCCCCAGCTACATACATAGCACAATATCATACGGTATGGAATATTCCTTTGGCCAGTTTGGGTCACCTGTCCTGGCTGTGTCCCCTCCTAGCTTCTTGTGCACCCCCATCTGTCGCAGATGGCATAGATAAGAGGGATGCACTTCACTCTTAAGAGAGAGGCAATAATATGTTTATTGATATAAAACAAAAGGATGTAATGGTGTTTGGTAATAAATATGCCAACAATTAAGATTCGATGGTAAGGTAATCTTGATTAGTTAGTGCATAGAGAACAGGGTCAGATGAATCTATCAGGGAGACCCTCCCGTTGAGTCATGAGGTTCAGAAAGAATCCCCTTGCTTTCTAAACTCCTGCTCAGAGAGGAGCCTAGGTGTGGCTGGATTCAGTCTTAGTCCCAGACTTGGTCAACGGTTTATGTCTAAAGGATTATGTATACAATCAATCCTTTATATTTCTTAGCTAAGATCACAAATGTTAGTGCACTTATTCCCAACTCACTTACCGAGGATCTGTTGCAGATCTGTTGCGGCAAGGATTCTCTCGACCTCGAGGAGTAACCTTGAAAGCTGTTCCTTTCAAGGGGAGATCCTGACGTGCAGCCCACTGTCGTCTCAGGAGAGCTCAAAGGGCTCTTGGACTGCTCACTGTTTATGGAGTAAGATGATTGGCTCATAGTCATATTTACATACACCCATATATGCCAGTGGACACTGACCAGTGTCTGGGTGGGCACATTAGCATAGATAACCCTTGGCTATTGTGTTGTTATCTGTCTTCCTGAACTCACTGTGAGACAGATGCAGAAATCACAATCAACACCAGTGGTTATCAATCAATCCATATTTACAGGAAAAAGTCAGGAAAACATGGGGGCAACGGGGAAAGCATACCGTCACACCATCCTCCTCTTTGGCAGGGCAGTATGAGAAACCAAAAAGTCCTTAGCTGCTTGGCAACAGCTAAAAATATCAGTGTTATCAACGTGATCCTCATCCGAAATCCAAAACACAGCATTAGACCAGCTACCAGGGAGAAAATTAACTACCCCAGATGAAACCAGGACAACTAGAAAGTGTCATCCAGTTAAAAACTTTTATAAAGGAGTCTTGAAAAAAGCATAAACATAAAACCATTTGCAGCAACCCTCCAGGTCTTACTTAAATGTGCACTCAACTTTGAAGAATCAATCTACACATAGTCCTTAGCCAAACTGTGCTAGTACTTAAAACTAGCAGACCCTTGCTAAAACTATGTGATTTAAATTTTCCTGGGTTATCTTAAACTTTTCAGATGACCTCCCACTGCAGAGCATCACAGGAGTGAATCGGTTTAAAGCATATAACATCCCCCAAGAAGTACAAAGTTACTACTAAAGCCTTGTTTCTGACCCAGAAACCAAGAGAACGACTTTTTACAGAACAGATGATAGCATGAAATCAGCATTAAAGTATGCATCCTACAGCTGGCATTTAGCGCTGTTACCAGTTTTTAAATGAGATTTTCCTCTAAAAAATGCCATCAAAGCATTGAGAGAATTGCATTTTTGTTTTCTCTTACGGATTTTCAGGCTAAATATCTCAATGTACACCAGTAAAAGGGCTTTTTCTTCTAAATCTCTGGCCAAAAAATTCACTCTGGGGAATTGGAAGTCAAGCTGGGTTGTTTCCATCTTAAACATTACTACCAGAAATAAAGGCTTCACAAGCCAAATTTAACTCTCAGTCATGCTTCTGTAAATTCCCTACATTTAAATCAAGCTTTTACTTTCAAACACCACATCAGGTTAATTGCCTTAAGCGTTTCTCAGGGCAAATATTTAAAGATTTTGGAGCTGAGATTGGAAGGCTAGAGATTTACCTGAGCACTGCTGATGCAGGGACTTAGAAGCCTGATGAATATTGTCCTAACAAGGGTCTCTGCCACTGGTCAGCCCCACTCTGCACACTCTTGCTTGAGCCTCTGAGCAATGTGTGCTTAATAGTCTCCAAACTCATTTGTCCCTCAGACTGCTGACTCGGTCACCTCTTCTTCCTCTTCTTCACATTTCCCCTGAGGAATAATGTGGATGGTGTCTTTAACAAATAAGATTTCCCCTGAAGACAGGCTGCAATTGAGTAAGTGAGGAACTGAATTATCTTTTTAGTCCAGAGATGAGTATCAGCATTTCCCCCGTCCCCATATGGCGATGCGTGCTGGTGGCAAAGCAGTGCCCACCCTGCTAAATGCCTGCTGAACCAAAGAGGAGGCTAAGCACAGAATCTCAGAATCACAGAATCGTAGGGGTTGAAAGGGACCTCAAGAGAACATGGAGTCCAAACCCCCCTGTCAAAGCAGTTTCCTTAAGACATATCACACAGGTAGACATGCAGATGGGTCTTGAATATCTCCAGAGAAGGAGACTCCACAACCCCCCTGGGCAGCCTGTCCCAGGGTTCTGTCACCCTCACTGTGAAAAAGTTCTTCCATACAGAGCACAGAGCGTTCAATGGGCCGGGCTATGCGTACTCACACTGCCTAGGCCACCTGTGCTACAGTGACCTATTTCCCCTAAGGGTACACTGACCATAATATTGGTCCTTTAATCCACATATGGCCACATGACACAACTGCAAGTCATGCTAGCTCACCTTCCTGGTACTAAGCACACGCTTTGCTCATGCTAAAAATTTGCACAGACTTGGTTATTATTGTACGGTCGGACTCAATGATCTCAAAGGTCTTTTCCAACCTAGTGATTCTGTGATTATTCTCCTTGGGCCTTGCAGAAAGCTGATTTGGCATTGGCTTTGGCAGAAGGAATTTGGACAAGTCAGTTTGGGATCAAGCGCAAGCTCAAGCCTGCGCTGGCAACGCAGCCTAGCTGTTCTGTACAGGGGCACTGAGAACAGATTCGTTTCACAGGTAAGCAAGGGAAACTATTACCACACCTGCCAATCAGGGATGTTTCATCAAAACTAACTTCACCTTTATGCTCTGCCACTGAGTCTTTTGTAAGCCCGTTATTTTCAGTTCAACTCTAAAACACTGAAGCACCAATTCTGGAATCATAGAATCATAGAATTGTAGGGGTTGGAAGGGACCTCGAGAGATCATCGGGTCCAACCCCCTGCCAAAGCAGCTCCCTAGGACATTTCACTCAGATAGGCATCCAGACGGGTCTTGAATATCTCCAGAGAAGAAGACTCCACCACCTCCCTGGGCAGCCTGTCCCAGGGCTCTGTCACCCTCACTGTGAAAAAGTTTTTCCGCATGTTGGTGCGGAACTTCCTCTGCTCCAACTTGCAGCCATTGCCCCTTGTCCTGTCTCCACAGACCACTGAAAAGGGGCTGGCTGATTCCCCCTGCATCCCCTGCTTAAGATAATTGTAAACATTAATTAGGTCCCCCCTTAGTCTTCTCTTCTCAAGGCTGAACAGTCCCAATATTCTCAGCCTTTGCTCATAGGGGAGATGCTCCAGGCCCTTTATCATCTTTGTAGCCCTTCTTTGGACTCTCTCCAGGAGATCCCTGTCCTTTTTACACCAGGGAGCCCAGAACTGGACACAATACTCCAGGTGGGGCCTGACCAGGGCAGAGTAGAGGGGGAGGATCACCTCCCTTGACCTGCTGGCCACACTCCTCCGGATGCACCCCAGGATCCCATTGGCTCTCTTAGCCACCGAGGCACACTGCTGGCTCATGGCCAACCTGTCATCCACAAAAAAAAAAGCCCAGAAATCTCTGCAACATAGCACTTTCACCTATTTGTGAAATAATTTCTAATAAAGCAGACAATGTCTCAGCTGAAGGAGACCCCAGATAAATCTGGTAGATAAGTCTGCTTATTTGGATGCACAAAGCACCACAGCAATATTGGTACGCTTCTGAAATAGCTGATGGCAAGCCATGCTTATTTATTTGTTCAGGTCTACAGGTTCAAATTGCCTCAGCTAACTTAGTTGGAACTAATGCCATTATAAATGTTTGTAAATGTCAGAGATTATCCTCTTGGTTGATTTTACATTACTTACTGTTCAGCGCTTTGAAATGATACAGTGCTGTCCTATTTGATACTTTTTTCCAAGTACATGCAAATGCACCCAATTCAGGAGTTTCCTATTGTTCGAAAGTTTCTTGAATGGCAGGAAAAAAAATCATGATCTTCCTTCCAGAAAGGAAGCCTCATTCTACTTCCATTGCATTTGCTTAGGAAAAAAAAATAAATACAACAAATAATGATTGCAGACCTGGGGATGTTAAAGTTCTTCCCTATCTGTCAGGGAATAAGCATAATAAAGTATATACTTTGTAGTATGCACTGAGTTTTAATACCATTTTAACCTTTCTTTCCCACAGTTATCACGAAAGGAACATAGAGATACCAATGGCACTTCCTAGAAGAGAAGTCAAAGTGTTTGCTTTGAAAAGAAAATGCTCCCCCCACTACTTTGTTTCTAAAATGCCTTTTAGAAGAATATCTATAGAAAAGGAAAGTTTATGAAAATTAATACAGAAATTATGTAAAAAGTACTGCAGGCCAGGTAATAATACAATCACTCTTTTCATAAGGACCACCTACCACCACATAATGGATCCAGACTCAGTGCATATTATGCTCTATTTTTATTTCTGAATTTTCAGTACACTTCTATTAGTCTTTGCTTGGAATGTAAAGCAATAGCTAAGAGGAAATAAGGGCCACAACTGTCAAAAGACACAAAACCAAACCTTGCTTTAAGCACTAAAAATTATACAGCTCTTCAGTACTTACAATCAGCATGAGCCTTACTACTTAAGAGAATGCAGCTGTTATCTAAGATATAACAATAGGAATACATTTATTCAAAATTTCACATTTTTCTGCTTCTCCTTCCTTTTATATTCTTCAAAAAAATTAGCTTCTCATCTTTATAATCAAGGATACCTATCACTGCAAATACTCAGTGACTCGCCACAGAACAACAATGCAATCCAATTTTAATCCTAAAATAATGCAAGCAATAATCTAAACAGCAGCACATGTGTTTTTCTGTCAGACCACTGAAAGAGAAATAGGTTGTACAAAAAAAAAAAAAAAGTGGAAGCTTTCAAAAAGAGAATATAGAAAAGCACTTCTATCATTTTCAACAGCCAAGAAATCTGCATTAATGTTCGGATTTATCATCTAAGGACAAATGTTGGTGATGACACTAGATACATACTAGAATACAAGAGTCTCACAGGAGTGAGGGAATGAGGTAACAGAGGCAAATCAAGGGAACTAACTTTGAAATTATGTATGTGCCAAGAGCATTGTGTGTTCCTACACTTGAGCAAAAATATCATACTAAACTGATATCACTGCAACATATACTTCCTTCTAACTAGGCACAGCTTATGAAAATCCTGAAAATTATATACATAATTACATTCAGTAAGCCACTACATATTCCAAAGTAGTTTCACAATTATAAAAATTTCATAGGTTCATCGCATCCCAGAGCAGTTTGGGGTGGAAGGGACCTTAAAAATCACTCAGTTCCCACCCCCTGCCATGGGCAGGGACACCCTCCACTAGACCAGGTGGTCCAAAGCCCCATCCAACCTGGCCTTGAACACTGTCAGGGAGGGGGCAGCCACAGCTTCTCTGGGCAACCTGTGCCAGGGCATCACCACCCTCACAGGGAAGAATTTCTTCCTTATATGTAATCTACATAAAACCTCTTTCAGTTTAAAGCCATTACCTCCTATCAGTACATACCCTTGTAAACAGCCCCTCTCCAGCTTTTCTGCAGGCCGGTTTTACAAACTGGGAGGCTGTAATAAGGCCTCCCCAGACCCTTCTCTTCTCCAGGCTGAAAAACCCCAACTCTCTCAGCCTGTCTTCATAGGAGAGGAGCATGGTCATCTTTGTGGCCCTCCTTGGGACTCACTTTGGCAGCTCCATGTCCTTCTTAGGTTGGGGTCCTCAGAGCTGGACACAGTATTCTCATGAGAGCAGAGGGGCAGAATCACTTCCCTTGACCTGCTGGTCATGCTTCTTTTGATACAGCCCAGGATACAGTTAGCTTTCTGGGCTGCAAGCACACATTGTCAGCTCATGTTGAGCTTTTCATCAACCAACACCCCAAGTCCTTCTCCTCAGGGCTGCACTCAATCCATTCTCTGCCCAGCCTGTAATTGTGCTTGGGATTGCCCCAACCCATGTTCAGGACTGATGTTTTAGCCTGACTTTTTGGGATGTATCACTCCTGATCTTGGAGGAGGTGATCCTTGATTACTAAACATTTGTCTTGGGCCCCTCTTTCCTCCAGGGCTTTCTCCCATGCTACAGTACCAAGCAGGTCCCTGAGGAGGCCCAAGTCTGCTCTCCTGAAGTCCAAGGTAGTGAGCTTGCTGTGCACCCTCCTTGCTGCCCTGAGGATCTTGAACTCCATTGACTCCGTGGTCACTGCAGCCAATGCTGCCCTTGAGCTTCACACTCCCCACCAGCCTCTCCTGGTTGCTGACAACAAGGTCCAGCATGGCCCCTGTCCTTTTCACATACAGAAATTCCTTTTTACAATGGCAACACTCCTAATATAGATACCCAAGTGTTAAAAACAATCCTGTGTGAATATGGTTAATTCCATTTTAAAATACAGTTTATATTATGATAGCAAAAGAACTCTTTTCTGGGTATGATATACATCTTCCTTGGAAACTATGAGGGGTTCACCAGAAAATCTCATTAAGTGATGACAGAAAGCAATACTTCTGATATCCATGATAAATACACAAGATACAAAAAAAATTCTTTATTGTCACCTCATGAATGAATGAGAACATGAGTTTTTATAAATGCTGGATGAGTTCATAATACCTCCCTTGTGGTTTATTTGAACTTTACCAGAGAGGAAGAATTATTTGCCTGGCCACATTCTATTACTTATAGCACAGATTAGAAGGAATCTTCCTTCCTCCCTGAGACATATTGCAGGTCTCTGCCAGCGTCTCCTGAACACTCTTCTTTTGCAGGAGTCTGCCTTCAAATATGGGAAAGGTGACCCCATGTAGATGAGGGATGAGATGCAACAAAAAACCTTAAGCATCATTAGCTATGGAGATCACAGTGTTTTAGGCAAATTACCAATTTGTACCAGACTGCTACTGTGCGAGCAGTCTGCTGGAATGTTCAATGTACTCTCCCAAATGTAAGTGCAGGTTAGGAATATGTCTATGAGAAATGCACATTGCAGGATCAGCACAAATGTATATACCATGCATAACAATTCAAAAAGCCTTCCCAAATTCATGGAAAAGCACCTTCCTCATTTGTTCCTCTGAACAAAAATTGTACTATTCAGACAATAACTGATGTGAAGAATTTTCCTAGGGATCACTAGATTCAACATATTATGTAAATTATGGCATTCATAACTTTTCTCCATCTAAAATGTAATTACAACTCTTCTCTGTGATACAGCAACAGACAATCCTTCTCTGCAAGGAGACGATCCTAATCAGGTTAACCTGAAATTTGACATTGATTTGCATAGGAAAAATATTGGGACCCTGACTGCTTATGCATAAAACAGCAGTTATGTGCCCCTAGGACATTTCCTACATTGGTACTGATCTGTCACCTTGCATGACTCTCCCAGCTTCCAAACTGAGCTTCTGAAGTGGTCTGATTTTCACATCACTGTTCCAAAGTCAGCAGCTATTACTCATAACTAATACAATATGACAACACTCCTCAGTGTCCCACACTTCAAATGCCCTTAGTAATTGCCATCATTCAATATTTAGAATTATGCATGCTGGGAAAATGTAGTTCATAAGTATAGTGTGTGTTATGCACAGAGGTTCCTCTCAAACCTTTATTCCTGAGCTCTTAGAGGTAATACGAGCTCTGTGAATGGAAGTGCTTCGAAACAAATACATTTCAAAGCAATGTTTTCTTCTACAGAGAAAATCATTGAAAATACAATAGAAGGAATTTTGACCAAATTGCCTTTGGCTTGTGATAAAGGTAGATGACGCTCGGTTCACATTACTTAAGGCACTCAGGTATACCAACATCCCATTAGAGTTAGTTCCCAGCTCTGCAGCTAACTTTGCCGACGCCTCTCGACATTACAGAAGAGGAATACTGACTAATAATGACATATAATCACCACTTGTGTCCTTCAAGGTGTGTCATCCTGACCTGTCCTTTCTTTCCCAGTATCAAATATTTCTTTTACGACAGCTCTTCTCCTGTAACAGAGTCAGTTAATACCCTGTTTCCCATTGAGCTTAAGTGCAAGCAGTCTGGTTTGGCTGCCCTTTCTCACATAAATGGCACTTTATCACATAACATCCACTGAATCTCACCGCACTTGTAAAGTTTTACATGAAATTGAGTCAGGGTGACAGAATTGAGTCCTCCCTGTCTCATCGGGGCTTAATTCTCAGGTACACACCACTGCAGCCAGCAGAATAAAAGGACCTTGAAATGGGTGCACCTACAAATGTTAGATCGAAACCAAGTCCATCCCACACTATGTATGCATACTGCAAAGCCATCAGCACAGTGCAAATGAGGGAGACCCAGGTGGTGTTCCCATGCACGGACGGCAATGGGTGACTGAATGGATGTGAGTGATCAAATGGCATCAGGAATAAAAGTGATACAACAGTCTGTGCTCCACTGCTTTGTCAGAATTTCAAATGGCCAGCCACAGATCCTTGCATGGAATATGGGGAAAGTAAAATGGCCTACAACTGCAGCAGTGGCCACTGCAGCCTGTAGACCACTAATGGAAGCCCCTGAGACCATATAAGCTTTCCTAATGCTTTCTACTACAAATGTTATTAAAAGTCATGTTGGTCTATGATAAATGTTGAGATATGACTGAGTCCAAAGAACCACAGCTCAAGACTTGGTAAGATGAATGGGTCACTAAAAAAATAGGAAGCATCACTAGAGAAGCTTGGCTCTGAATGAATCACAGAATCGTAGGGGTTGGAAGGGACCTCCAGAGATGGAGTCCAACACCCCGACCAAAGCAGGTTCCCTAGGACAGGTCGCATAGGTAGGCATCCAGATGGGTCTTGAGTATCTTCAGAGAAGGAGACTCCACAACCCCCTGGGCAGCCTTCTGTCACCCTCAATGTGAAAAAGTTCTGCATATTGGTGCAGAACTTCTTATGCTTTTGAAGGAAATGAACTCATTTTCTACTGATGATATGCAATGCTTATTTAGATGAAGGCAAAAGAGCTAAACATGAGCCAAGTATAAGGTGGAAAAGTAAAAGTGTTTTCAGGCAAGCTTCTCTCCTGTAAAAGACTGACTTCACCTCACATGACTTCTCAGCACCTTGAGGTGAGACAAAGCATCAACAGAAGCAGTATTTTTGCCCCTACCTTGAAATCCTGAGACTGTTACTTGGTCAGACATCTGAGTGAGCAACTCACCATCCCTCCACCATCAAATATTTGATAGGGTGTTATTTTATCAGTGCTAAGAAGCTCTGATATATCAATTTATTGCAGTGTTTCCAAGGGTAGAAGTATTTTCAGTCCAGAGACCACAGGAACAGGAGTATCTGAAGAAAGCCTTAAAAATTATAAAAGAGGGAATCAGTCAATTTTCACGTAAGGACACTGCCCCTGAAAACCTCCTGTTTGTATGGAGGGAAAAAAATAGAGAACATTAGATTGTTTTAAAAGCAAAAATTACACGTGTAAATGTCTTTACTCTTCATTAAGCTATGTAATTTTTTTATATTCTCTAGTAGAAATAATTGAGTGGACTCAGACATAATGAGGAAGTTAAATAGGAACAGAAGAGAGTATTGCAAGAACTAACACAGCCCCATTTATTTAACAAGGCCTCTTCCCTTTCTGGCATGTTAACCTATTCAGGTTCATTTTGGTTTGCTTTAGTTTTTTAAAAGAAGCAGAAAAGAAAGTAGGCAACAAGAAAAAAAGAAGTAGAAAAGAAAGTAGGCAACAAGAAAAGTATGAATTGCCTAAATGTCTTGGGAATAGTCACGTTTTCAGACAATACTCAATTGGAAGCACAGCAAATGATGATGGAGAATGCAGAAGAGCTTTAAACTAACTCCTCAAGCAAGCAGACAGCATATACAGTTAAATGAGGACAAATTTAGAATGAGACTGACAGGAAAAAAACCCCTAACAAACTCATAACCTTTTCTGTTGAACAGATAACATAACACTAAGCTAAGAAAATACGGAAAAGGGTAATAAAGACTTTGTGAGGGCAAATGTACATTGCTAACAACCAGTATGTCTGCACACGTTTTTGGTTGTGAAAAGGAAAGGTCAGCTCTGTAAGTGGGACTAGTTAAGATTCAAATTCTGCTTGCCTACATAAAGTTATAATTAATAACAGGACATGTAGTCTCCAGTCTTTAGGGAAAAAGTAATTTTGAAGTACAGTGGACATAGTGTAGATGAGACAGAAATCTAGAAGGCATCAAAGTAGAATAAGTATGAATAGGATCCAAACATCCTGAAATATAGCCACATTTCCTCAGTGTGATTAGATCCAATTAGTGCTAAACTTTCATTAGAAACCATTTTTTAAAAAAATATGGAAAATTTATTACATGCTGTCCCTTTTTTATGATGCCTTTATAGAGCAGCTGGGTGCTTTAGATTTATTGCCTTTTATTAAAAAATTCCTATTGAAAATATATGAGCCAGCTCGTTGCACCTTTCAGCACTAACTCAGTTACAGGAAGACAGTGATTTTGTCACCCAGGAGAAGTGCCTGAATTATTACTTGGCTCCCAGTGCCGTTGATCCTGCATCCGAGTGAATCTCAGTATTCACCAGCAAAACGCACGGCATGCTCTACACAGACTGCGTTGGGTCTGGCTCAGGTGGAGTTAATTTTCCCCACAGCAGCCTTCACATCACTGTGATGTGTACTGGTAGCTGGCAGGGTGACGATGACACACCAGTGTTTTGGCTACCGCTGAGCAGCGCTGGCACAGCATCCAGGCTGTCTCTCCAACATCCCCCTCAGCAGTAGACTGGGGCTGGACAAGATCTTGGGAAGGGACACGGCCAGCACAGCTCACTCAAACTGACCAAAGGGATATTCCATATCATATGATGTCGGCTCAGCCATAAAACCAGAGAGTAAAGAGGGTGAAAGGGGGAGCATTTATTGTTTATTACATTTCTCTTCCAGAGCAACCCTCGACATGTACTGAAGCCCTGCTTCCTGGGGAGTGTCTGGACATAGTCAGCTGATGGGAAGTAGAGAAAAAAGCTTTGTTTTTCCTTTGTTTCCACATGCAGCCTTTGATTTTGCTTTATTCTGACCCAATATCACAATCTGCCACCAGATAGACTCATTTGTCAGAGGTTAAACCCCCTTGCATTCCCACCGACCTCAGATTGCTCTGGGTGGCTGGGGGCAGCTGGGCTTAACCCCTGAGTGATGGCCAATTAGTTGTTCTATCATGACCAGAACTTCCCAACTCTTGGGAACAGAATTAAGACTCAAAACAGAGTCAAGGTTCAAGTCACTTTATTTGGCCCACAACAAGTGTGCAAGAGAAGGGGGAAAGAAAGAGAAAAGAGAGGGAAAAGAGAGAGAGAGATTGCAATATCTACCACCACGGAGATGCGGCGTCCCGTCCATCCAATGTCTTCAGGTCCAGTGGGAGAGCATTCCCTCGATGTTGGTCGTCTCTGTTCTTTTATTGGGCTGTATTCACTCCTTCCAGGAATCAGCATATTCCAAGAGCTGTTTTGTTTAACCGCACCCACCACTCGGTGGTGGTGCTCAAGTCCAATACAGTCACTAGGGGGTCTCCAGGAGTTTCTAGGTGGTCTTCAGGAGTCTCCAGGTCCCTCTGTGTTGCAGATCCCAGGTGTGGGTGCACATGCAGGGGTTGGGCTAAATTTAATCAGCTCTCCATTTGGGTCCATAAGAATGCAGGAAGCAACTGGTCTTGAGGTCTGACCGTTGCTCCGTTGCTGACAGTGGTGATAGCTGGTGGTGTAATGTTCCAGCAATGTTGAGACAAACATCTGACACAGTCTCTTAATCTTCTGACACAGTCCCCTACACCCATAAGGTTTTTTTCCCTCTTAATTTATCCCCCACCCTGTGTCCGGCTGAGGAAAGGAGTGATAGCGCAAGTTGGTGGACAGCTGGAACCCACCACAAGTACCTACTGCTAAATTACCTTTTAGGCACCCACACTGAGATGTCCTTAGTCCTATTTTGTACTTCTAAAAGATACATACAAAGATTGCGTGAATCTCTCTTTCCTTTATGGGGATTCTCAAATTCCTACACAAGACTTACAGCAAAGCTCAAGTACCTCTGTGAAAAACCTGAGGGTAAATGACAGATTTTTTTAGACCACTCAAAGCTGGGATGCCTCATCCTTTTCTTTAACCATACTGACTAAAATTGTACATAACAAAAGGGAGTTAGCACAGAAAAAGCTAGTCTTCTAATTTAGCACAGCTTTGTGAGAACACTATTCTTTCACTGTTGGAAAGCAGAGGGAAATGGTACCCACACTGTGTTACTCCTGAAGAGGTTGCTGAGATATCTGTACAGATGCACACAATGAGACTGATGTTCTAAATTACAAAACACTAACTCACTGAAAAACATAAAGAGGTTTTCTGGAAGCCAAAGAGAGAACAGATAGTCTTACAGCACTTTTTTCTAAGCAATCACAATTCACAGTTCAAGGTAACAGAAGCAGTAAAATAAGTATAATCAAAGCAACTCACTTGCCACTTGTCTAGACACTTTTAATAAATAATGTGGGGGTATTTTTCCTAAGAAAGAGTCCTTACCTGTTGGTCTTTGCCAACATATTTTCTTCCATATGTCCTGGCAGGGGGCAGGACTTCTCTGCAATACAGAAACTGTGTACTCTCTGCAATACAGAAAATGCACATTTTCTGCAATACAGAAAATGCACACACCTGCTAGGGTTAGAGGCAAAGATGGACCTTCACCCAGAAATCAATCATGTTATGGTTAGTTACCCTTTTCCTCATTAGCAGAACTGGCTGTAGAGCAAACAGCTGGTCCAAACACATAGATCTTTAATAAGACATGGCAATAATTTGTTTTCTAATTTTCAATAACATCCAAATATATGGCCAAGAGCACAGCTTAGTGTAACCCTTCTGCTCTGTATTTTCCCTCTGGAAAAAAAAAACATTAAAAATAAGGCCACAACCAAAAAAGGAGCAGAACAGAGGGCTCAAGAGTTGCAGCTGAAAAAATTTATGTACAGCTCGTAACTGTTTGCTGATAGAACTGTGAAAGCTCAATACCTAAGTTAAGTCTGTACCGTCCACTTTAAGAGATCTTGGTGTTAGACTGAGCCTTTGACCACACACCACACAGATCTACCACCACTCATCTATAATTCAACACTGAATTCTTAAGCAACACTTTTTGAGGGAGATAGATAGTAATGTTCTCTCCACTTTATTGAATTTGAAATTGAAACAGTAACAAATTTGAGGCTCCAGAACGAAGCTATCAAATACAAGATTACTCTGCAGGATTTGTGAAAAGTCTGCACTCCGAGTATAAGGAAATACTGCTTCCTGCCATCGGAGTAAATTTCATCACTAACATTTTCAGTGTGGATACTTAACACTGCCATTGTTTAACTCCAACCAGCAGCTATAGCCCACACAGCTGCTTGCTCACACATCTCCAGTGGGATGGGGTAGAGAATCAGAATGAAAGTGAGAAAATGCGCGGGTTGAGATAAAGACAGTTTAATAAGGAAAGCAAAAGCCACACACACAAGCAAAGCAAGACAAGGAATTCATTCCCCGCTTCCCATGGGAAAGCAGCTGTTCAGCCATCTCCAGGAAAGCAGGGTGTGGTGGTTAAGTCCTGGCTGAAGGCCAGATGCCCACTGAAATCAGTCTATTACTCCCCTTCTTAGTTGGACAGGGGAGAAAATATATATTAAGAGGCTCAAGAGTCAAAATAAGGACAAAGAAATCATCCAGTCATTAACGACGCAGGCAAAACAGACTCAACACAGAGCGCAGAAGAGAAAGCTAATTTATTACACTACGCTAAAGAGAAACAGTGAAAAACGTGAGGAGTGCAATCAAATATCTTGAAACAAACACAACCAGGCAAACACTTTCCCCCCACCACTCCCTCCTTAGCAGGCTTTAGTTAGAAGTTTGCTCCCTTTTTCCCTCCCGGTCGCAGTCCAGGAGGGGCAGGGACTGGGGAAAATGGGGGTCTCGGTAACACCTTCCCCCCACCCCTCCATTCTAAGCAGACTTCCCTTTAGCCATGATTTTGCTCCCTTCTTCCCCCCTGCTCACAGTACAAGGGGGAGGCAGGGCCTGGGAAAAAATGGGGTTCTTGGTTACTTCTTCATGACCTGTTATCCTTTTCCAGATCTTAAAACACCTCTACCTCCCCCCTCACTCCCTTCTTAGCAGACTTCATTCTAGTCATGATTTCACTCCCTTCTTCCCACCTCCCGCCCTGATCGCAGCACAGGGGGGCAGGCACTCGGAGATGAGGGCTTCGGTCAGTCCCTTGCAAGTTGGTTTCCTTCTCAGCCAGGGTGGGGGGAATTATTCCACACAGCCTCCCCCTGCTGCACGGTAGGGTCCCTCCCATGAGAGACGTCCTCCACGAACTTTCTCCAATGTAAATCTTTTCCCACCAGGCTTCATCTCTGCTATGGCAGGCAGCAATAAATCACAGTATCTCTCAGTCCTAGTCCTCCACGGGGCTATAGGCCTCCCCCAGCAAACCTGTTTCCAGCACAAAACTCTCTCTCAATCATCTCTGTGGGTTGCAAATGCTGGCAGGGCTCATCCCAACGTAAGTCACGGCGTCTTCGGCGTGGAGCTTCTCCATGGGCTGCAGGTGGGGTCTCTGCCTTTTCCATGGGTTTCTCCATGGGCTGCAGGGGCATCTCTCTCTTGGGCACCTGGGGCACCTCCTCCCCCACCCTTCCCAGCCTTTGGTGTCTGCAGCTGCTTACATGTTGGCACTCCATTCTCTGGTGGCAAAATGCAGCTACTTCCGGGTCTTTTTCTCTCCTATATGTGATTCTCAGAGGTGCTATCAGAGTGGCTTTGGCCTTGATTCACAGAATCACAGAATGGCATGGGTTGGAAGGGACCCCAAGAATCATAGAGCTCCAATCCCCCTGCCACAGGCAGGACCTACACAAGGTTGCCCAGGGCCTCATCCAACCTGGCCTTGAACACTTCCAGGGACGGGGCATCCACCACCTCTCTGGGCAGCCTGTTCCAGCACCTCACTACTCTCTCTGTGAAAAACTTCCCCCTAATATCTAATCTGAACATTCTTTCCTTCAGCTTTAGTCCATACCCCCTTGTCCTGCCATTTTCTACCCATTTAAAAAGTTGAATCCCCTCCTGCTTGTATGCCCCCTTCAGGTACTGGAAGGCTGCAATGAGGTCCCCCCACAGCCTTCTCTTCTCCAGGCTGAACAAGCCCAGCTCCCCTCGTAGGGGAGGTGCTCCAGCCCTCTAATCATCCTCGTGGCCCTCCTCTGAACCCTCTCCAACAGTTCTACATCTTTCTTGTATTGGGGCCCCCAGATCTGGACACAGTAATCCAGATGGGGCCTCAGGAGGGCAGAGTAGAGAGGGACAATCACCTCCCTGTCCCTGCTGGCCACCCCTCTCCTGATGGAGCCCAGGATACCATTGGCCTTCCGAGCTGCAAGAGCACACTGCTGGCTCATGTTAAGTTTCTCGTCTACCAGAATCCCCAAGTCCTTCTCAGCAGGGCTACTCTCAAGGAGCTCTTCTCCCAGTCTGTATCTATGTCTGGGATTGAATTTCCTGGTTTTTATAATTTTGAGGCCGGTGGAGCATTCCAGCAGCCATTTTCTGCAGCCCCTGGTCTCTGTCTCAGCACCCAACTATGCACAACTGCAACACAGGGCTCCATCACACATTATGGTTACTTGGGAAGACACACGCCATCATTCCAAACATCCCCCATCACCACCTTCCTCTTCCCTCCAGCTTTATAGGCTGAGCATGATGATTTATTGTATGGAATATCCCTTTGGTCAGTTGGGTCAGCTGTCCTGGCTGTGTTCCCTCCCAACTCCTTATGTATACCCAGCCCCCTCACTGGTGGGGTGATGTGAGGAGCAGAAAAGCCCTTGGCTCTGTGTAAGCCCTGCTCAGCAGTAACAAAAGCATCCCTGTGTTATCAACACTGTTCAGCACAAATCCAAAACACAGCCCCGTACTAGCTACTGTGAAGAAAATTAGCTCTATCCCAGCACAAACCAGCAAAAACACTCACTAAAATGTTACATTCTCCACCTTTGTTTTTTCATAGGCAGAAGTTCTCTGACATTTTGTTTTCTGTTCATCTCCACTCTTAATCTTGTGGCCTCCAAGGAAAAGTTAATCCTTATGTTATTTTACTTCAGAGTTTTTACATTACTTTCCTCTCTGGACATAGGAATTTGATTAAGACCCAGCTGTTTCTGCAGTAGGGAACAACCTGGAGTTCAACATTTCTGAATGGAAACACAGACAACCTGTGCAGTCATGCAAAAGATCTCTAAATGGGTATCTTGGAGAAATTACGTCCTCTGAAAATTACTTTGTCTGATATTTAGACAATGACCTCAAACATTATTTTGGATAGCTACCCATAGGTAAGAAGATGACTTGTTCCCATGTGGGTATGGACATACTCTTGCAGAGTATATTGTCCCACTGAAGTGAAACTAGACCAGATCGCATAAGAGCCCAGTCAGCAAAAGGAAAAGATTTCCTACAACTGTACGTGACTCAC
The DNA here is from genome assembly GCA_027925045.1 of Hypotaenidia okinawae. NCBI lineage: Eukaryota > Metazoa > Chordata > Aves > Gruiformes > Rallidae > Hypotaenidia > Hypotaenidia okinawae. Next base: position 133,892,777 of record BSDF01000002.1, on the reverse strand, counting down.
TTAACCCTCTCCTAAAAGGGATCCTATATCATGCTAAGTACAGTTTTCTTTCTGCAATGAAACCTCAGCACTACTTGGTCTTTGATACCAATTGGGTGGTACTGATCCTAGCAATCTTTTTATTTGTGATGCAAATACCTAACAAGAACAAAACAATTCATTTCATGTAGACCACTGAACAGTCTTCTGGCAATAATGACTTGAGCCCACTGTTGACATGGCTAGAAAAGGACTAATGACTTAGACAAGAAAGATTCTTTATGGCATTGGCAATCCTTTTGCCCTCTACTTGCCCTCACTACAATTTTTCTAAAACTTTAATCAGGAAAGATGCCTTGTAATGCAGGATCAGATACAGTGCTCCAAAAACTTCAGCTTCTAACCACACTTCATTTTTAATAGCCATATCCCAGATTATTTATTTTTCAGACAGCAGCCTAAGTCATTTGAACAACTTTGTGAGCAAATTCCTCTACCCCATTTCATCAGATGTTTGCAGTCATTTCATAGGTACCAGCTCTTTACATTATTTTCTAGCTCATCACTTTTACTATCATTTTGACTTAGAGCTCATTTCTTTGATGTATAATAATTTGTTGTGAGAACACAGGATATCAAAGGACAGAAATATCTTCATCATCTAATGTGCAGCATGATCTACATGTCAGAAAGAAATGCTAAAGTATTATTTATGCTTCCTCTCAACCACCTCTCTTGCACAAGAGGCAGATTGGTACCATTCAAATTACGGTACACAATTCATTTCACACCAAAGAAACTCCATTTAATATCAGACAAGAAGAACTCATACACTGAGCTTTGTGGTGTAAAATCCTGGATTTTACATTGTACAGACTTCATCTCCCTTTGTCACCTAATTGTTCACTAGTCTTTAGATTAATCTGCAACATCATCCAGAATATAAGATTTAGATTCTACATGTAACATTTCTTCTATTTCTCTTTTTCTTGTACATTTTTGCTCTTTTTTGCTTCTCTGTTCCTCTTCACTGTGAAAGTAATCTGACTTAGCCAACCACTTTTCATTTCATTGTCAGCCTGAAAGGTGGCTGATGCAGGTTTTCTGGATCTTAAACGTAAACTTAGGAAAAACAATAACTTGAATCCACCTCAAATATTTTTTTTATTTTTCAAAAAAAGATTTTTTTATAATGTCTTTAATACCAGCTATAATATAGTTAAACAGGAGGAAGAACTTCCTCTAAAACCCTTTTTTACACATAGGAAAGCAATTAGGGGGTGCTGTTGAAATTAAAACATTTTGGTTTTCATTGTATTGCATATTTTTTATAGTTACAGTTTTTATTTTAAAATGTGTATTTCAAATTTCAATGATTAAATTATACTTCAAATCCTCTACATTCCCCCCACCCCGTATCTTTATTAAAATATTAAAGCAATTTCCAGTGGCAACTGTGGACTAAGTAGGCCAAGGTGTTAATTCCAAAACTTCACATCCTTAGTAACGTACAACAGGAGAGTCAGGCCAACACATTAGACCATTTAGGAACACTTATGCCATTGAAATTATCACAATCAAAATTAAACTCACTTTGAAATTGTGCAAATAGCATGCATTTCTGGGGACACGGGTACTCATGCCTGTAGTGATGAAAGGCAATACTGATCTCTTATTAAATACCAGCCATTTTAGTATTGACTTTGTTTCATCACATACTATATCTCATTAAAAGTACCTGTGACAGTTCTGATGGTAAAACTCCATCTGATATTAGCTTACTCTTCTTATAACTGCCTCTGGTTTTTTGCCATCTCACCCTACACTTGTAATGCCTGCAGTTTCCATCACATCTAGCCACAGCAATGTGTTCATTCAAAAGGTATCCTAAAGATTGCTTTCCTCCTCAGCACGTAGAGATGTTAGCCACTCACCCAAGTGTCTAATTTTCCCTTTCATTTAAAATGTACTGAGTTTTTGGGAATGCTAGTGATGTGTTGTGTCCAAGTTTCTAGGTGAAAGAATATTTCAGATACCTGTAACTAAGTCTAAGCTGTGGTACCCGGAAGCTCTTCCCCAGTCTTAGGTGAGGGAACGAGACATGGCTGTGTCTCACCAGCATGCTAGGACCATCCCACCCTCTGCTTCCCACCCATGTTCTTACACTCACTGGGAAACAAGAAAGACAGGCAGTTCAGAAGGAGGGATGGGCATTCCTGCCACAGAGAGTGTGTCTGGATGACAGTGAGACAAGTAGTGCAGAACACGCTGTGTAGTGGACTTGCCTCTTTGTTTCTGAGATTTGAGGGTTTCCTACCACACTCACCCAGTGAAACTTGCTGCAGCTGAGATCAGTTGAACCATTCCCACAAAAGGTCATCTCTCCTGAAGGAGTCTTTGCTTCACGTAACAGTCCATCACAATAAATACTGTTTGAGAATAAAAAATCGTATGTCAAGGCCCAAAATGAGTAATTGAGTTCTTCCTTTTCAATTCCTGTCTGAAATATTTGTTGTTATCATTTGTTTCATTCTGTTCAATATAAAGCTATAAATTCATCCAGAAAATGATGGTGTTTTTCTATGTGCCTGCAAATATTTAGCTGGCTTCTGGGCTCTGCAAGATAGCAACAGTGGTAATGACTACACAGCAGCCTCCAACCCTAGAATAGCCTGCAAACGTTAATGCCAAATTAACACATCAGTGTGCAACATACTCTTGAACTGCAATTCACAAGGTGGAGTTGAAATAGAAAAAGACTGCAAGTCTAAATGAACAGAAAGAAATAGGGTCCTTTTGAAGGACAGAGATCCTTTCCTTCTTCAGAGCCAAAAGTCAAAACTACCTGGTGTCTCTACTGTAAGCTAGATACATTGTTATATAATATTCATCTAAGAATAACTAACTACATGTTGCTGCTTCACAAGAAAAGGGTAAATGTATGCTTCTGTCAAACTTCATATGCAACCACGTCAAAGTCTACGTCTAACAGAGGAGGAAGCACTGCTAGAATTTGGGCTAGCTGAACGCCAGCTGAGCAGGATGTGGAAGCTCACGAGTTTTGCGGTACCCGACACTGCCACCCTTGGCACTTACTGAAGCACAGGGTGTGCTCATTTCCATATCAATGCGCCACATGTTTCCCCGAGACAAAGCTGTTTTCACACCACTGCTGCTATTTGAACTTTGGAAATAAATGGAAAGGTTTCTGTATTATTGCTAAGCACAATGAAACTCACATGCTTTGTGCACAGGCCGCAGTTAATGAACGCTGCCCTTTCGAGGGCCGTGTTAGAGGCTGCATGCAGAAGGGGCGCGTGGTACCAGAGCTGTGTTGTGCAGGGAAGACAAGCATCGCTTTAAATTCAGAACGCAGTTATGCAAGTAACCGCGACGCCTTCCAGATTTAGAAGAAGATAATGTTCACTGTAACTTTGTTAGCTTGCTTAATGAGCCCGTAGCAAAACCTGAGAACCACCAGTGAAGTGAAACGTAGGTGATTTGTCCAAGGTCACACCAAAACCTGTGAAACAGTTAACAAAACCTGCTCTGCTTGAGTGTCCCCCGTGTTTTAACAAGACCAAGTTTCTTTTTTACCCCGCAGAGAAAGAAATACTTTTAAGACCTCTCACGAATCAATACTGAACTACACTGTGCTATACAAAACACTAAGCTGTAGAGCATTAGGAGGGAAAACCAAAACCTTATACAGAAGCTCTATCAAAGGACCAGAAGCTTTGCCCTGTCAAATTACAATGACTGGTACCATCCTGTCCAAAAGGTTACAATGGAGAAAAAAACCCACCTCTTTCCTGCAAAGAAAGGGAGCGAAAGCTTCCATGATGTAAAACAAAGAATGTTTCAGACCACTTCTTGCTGCTAAGAGCAAACTACCCATTTTTAAACTTGAAACTTCAAATGCCTTTAATGAAGTCATTATTGTACGTGAACATGACTCCTCAATCAAAATGCCTGAAATATCTGCCATAATAATTTTATTTATACTGAAAAGAAACCATGTAGTCTACTATTCAATTAACAATAATTCTTTATTCTCTTCTCCCTGGGTTTTCCTTACAATGTTCTTTTCCTTTCACATTGATTACAGGGAAGAAAAAAGAAGAACCGAAAAGAAACCTTATTCAGAAAAAAAATATCAGAAAGCACATTCAAAGATTACCTGTCAACTTTCAGCAAGCTGAATTTTATTTCATCACAGAACAGCAAATGAGGACAATTTTTTCTCCCATAGCCCTTGAAGAGTAGATGCTTTTAGATGCTTTTAAGAAAACAGAAACTGTGTCTGGTATCTTTTTGTTCTGCAGCCCCAGCAGGCCTCTAAGTTCATGGAATCACAGTAGGGTTGAAGTCACAAGGGACCTCTCAAACCCATCTAACCCAGCTCCTGCTCAAAGTGAGGTCAGCTAGACCAGGTTACTCAGGGCTGTGTCCAGTCAGCTTCTGAATATCATCAAGCAACTACCTCTCTGGGCAACCTGTTCCAGTGTTTGATCACCCTCACAGTAAAATGGCTTTCTGATGTTCAGAGGGATTGTTCTGTATTTCCATTTGTGCCCTCTGACTCTTGCCCTGTCATCGGGCACTGCTGAGAAAAGCTTAGATCCAGCTTCTCTGCACCCTCCCATCGGGTATTTCTGCACATGGATTACACCCCTGAACCTTCTCTTCTCCAGGCTAAACAATCCCGCTCTCTCAGCTGCTCATCATTATCAGATGCTCCAAGCCAGCAATCATCATCACAGCCCTTTACTGTATTTGCTCCAGAATGTCTGCATCTCTCTTATACTGGGGAGCCCAGAACTGGACACAGCACTCCAGATGCTATTCACCAGTGCTTAGCAGAGGGGAAGGATCACCTGCCTCAGCCAAGACAGTTAGCCTTCTTTGCTGCAAGGGTACATTGTTCATTCATGTTCAGCTTGGTGTCCATCAGGACCCCCAGGGCCTCTTCTGCAAAGCTGCTTTTCAACCAAACTGGTTGTGTTCCAGCCTGTACAGGTTATCCCATGGAGTTACACCTGAACTGCCAGGACTTTGCACTTCACTTTGTTCAACTTCCTGAGGCTTCTAACAGCCCATTTCTCCAGCCTGCCGAGCTCTCTCTGAATGGCAGCACAACTACCTGGTTTTCTGTATTGTCCACAAACCTGATGGTGTACTCCATATCATCAAGGTCATTAATGAAGATGCTAAATCACCAGTGTATCTGTAAAGATGTTATTCTAGACAGTGTCAAAAGCCTTAAGTAAGTCAAGATAAAAAAATTCCACTGCTGGTCATCTATCAAAGGAAGTTATCAGGTTGGGCAGACATAATTTTCCCTTCTTAAATAGTATTCATAATCTGCTTTTTATCCTTCATGTTCAGAAATATTTTCCTGAATTATTTCTTCCCTCCCTTTGTCAGGGACTGACATTAGGCCTGTAGCACCCCTGATCCACCTTGTTGTCATTCCTGAAATAGGCAATGACAGTTTCTTTCTGTCAGTCTTCAGGAACCACCCCACAACCTCCAAGACTTTCCAAAGATAATCAAGAATGACATTGGCCAACTCCTTCAACATTCATGAGCATATACTACCAGTTGGCTGGACTTCCATATATGCAGTTTAAATGTTCCCCAACACAATTCTCTTTCACCAAGGTAAATATGCCTTGCTCCAAACTTTGCCACTGATCACAGGGGACTAAGTCCCTGAAAACTGATTTTTCAGTAAAGGCCAAGACAAAGAAGGCAGGGAAAGCAGAACCCCAGTAGAATATCATAAAGTCTACCTATTTTCAAAATTACTTATTTTATTCTTTTTCCAGAGGGTAGCCAGATGCCAACAAGTCTTTAGCTGTCAATTTCTAGGACAGTTTTGCCCAAGCATCAATACAATCAATTATCAGAATAGTTCGGTATATTTTTACCTATTAAGGACACATCACTATTAGTAGTTGGTGATCACGATTACTTGTGCATTTTAAAGCCAGTGTAAGATATACCCAGCTTGGACAGGGGCTGTAAATGCTGATGGTGAGGATAAAAAGGAAAGAAGATGGAAGGGCTCAATTTGTTAGGGATCTCAGTATCTGCCACAGGACAGGAGCAAATGTTATAGCTTTCACATTCTTTCAAAACCCACACTTACAGTTCATTTATCTGAAAATACTGGCCATAACACTGCCAAGTTCTTCTACCCAGAAGCGATCTCTGAGAGAGAAAAATTCCATATAACTCAAAGTAGGTCTAGCCTCTGAGAGGCAGGAAATTTTTAACTCTGCTTTCTTACTTGAGGACTCCCATCTAAGAGGGAAGCGTGACAGGTGTAGCTGATCAGAAAGCTGGGGAGTCCCATTTGTAGCTCAGTGAATTGCCAGAGTAATAGAGAGTAGCTGAACTATTACCTGTAAATCTGGTATTCCACACAAAGAGTACTGAGCTTATTTTTATTCCATAAAAAGTCCATTATCAGGATACTGCCTTGAAACAAACTGAGGTGTAAAACTATATTTTGAGTAGTTTATGGCAAGCATCAGAAGATAATTGTGTTACCAGGCTGAAAGTAATCAGTTAAGAGACAAAGGGACAATCAGTATCCTACACCTGAGTGTTTTGGACAAGGCTCAAATCTGAAATTCAAAACCTAGGTCAGAACAAATTCCAAGAAACTATACAAGATCAAGAGCTAACAAAAAATGGACTTTGGGAGAGCCTACTCCTCAGTGCGATACTCTGAAATCTCAGTGCAGGCTTCCAGGAGCTGACACTGCACAAGCAAGATGCCTCATGATGATTTCAAAGCAAGCTTGAACAGTCAGCCACAGAGGAGCGACTTGCAGAAATTCAGACCAAACCTACACAGAGCCAGTCAGCAAAGGAGTTTGAATCCCATTTCTTACCTTTCCCACAGTCCTTTTTGACCACTGGATATCAAAAAATGTGCAGTACAACTTCCCAAGGACAGGAGCTCTCAAAGAGCATGCATAAAAGGTCAACATTTTTAGCCCTTTGAAAAGCTGAAGTCCTTCTGAACACGTGCTGAAGTAGCATCTCACAGACATAGGAAGTATTAAAATACAACACACAGAAAATACAGTATCTATGAAGTGAAGACACATTAGAATGACATGGCAGGTGCTTAAAGCATTTCAGGATCACAACTCAGGATCTGGATGCTCACATTCTATGAAATTTCCAGTTTCAATGCTCATGCCTACTTTCAAAACATCCAGATGTATTTCTTTAAAGTTGTGTAGGTTTTGGACCTGAAAGGAGACCCTATCTGGAATACCATATCCAGCTCCAAGGTCCCCAGAACAAGAAAGATCTGTTGGAGCAGGTCCAGAGGAGGGTCACAAAGACAATCAGAGGGCTGGAGCACCTCTCCCATGCAGACAGGCTGAGAGAGTTGGGCTTGTCCAGCCTGGAGAAGCAAAAGCTCCAAGGATATCTTATTGTGGCCTTTAATATTTAAGGGGTCTTGTAAGAAAGATGGGGACAGACTTTTTAGCAGGGCCTGTAGTGACAGGTTAAGGGGCAATGGTTTTAAACTGAAAGACAGTAGGTTTATATTGGACATAAGAAACATTGAGCAATGAGGGTGGCAAGGCACTGGCAGAGATTGCCCACAGAATCTGTGGTATCCCCTCCCTGGCAGTGTCCCAGGCCAGGTTGGATGGGGCTTTGGGCAGCCTGGTCTAGTGAAACATGTTCCTGCCCACAGCAGGGGAGTTGGACTAGGTGACTTCTGAAAGTACCTTCCAATCCAAACCATTCTAGAATTAGAGAAATAATTGCCTTTAGGAGAAAATCCATCACTTCTATTGCTGAAGGATCTATAGCCAAGAAACAAAGTTGTTTTTTTTAACATAAAACAAGTATCATTCAAGTCACAGATTTCACGGTATCCTGAGAGTCCCAAATCCCATTGAAATATAATGGGATTGAATGCTGGAATTCTTCTGAAATACAGTGGAATCTGAGTGCCTACATCCAATTGAGATCTAATGAGATTTGAGTACCAAAATTCCATAGCCTGACTGAAAATCTACCCTCACTGCTTCACATGATTGTGAGGGCAGGTGGAATTTAGAAAGCTTACTGCAGTATGCCTCAACTAGCACAGCAGAAGCTACATTTAATTCAATAACAGATTATCCTAGAGTTCCCTTCTATAGGATTATTTGTGGTCTTGGGTGTTTTTTTTAAACAACATAAGAGGGAATTCCTGGACCACTAGCATTATACAATTAGCAGTTCTGTCGTCATTATTCCAACAGAGAAAGTGCTGGGAATTTCAGAGAGGTTGCATAAAGTTCTTTTATTTTAATAGGCTTTTCTGATTCAGCAAGCCCTACCCCCTAAGCAAGGTTAGATTAAGCTAGCTAACCAGCTAGCATTATCAAAAGTCATGTCTCTGGCACAAAGGATTATAACAGCCTGACGGATTTTGATCCTCTGGAAAACCAAGTAACTAGTGGTTGGCAGCAGAACATGGGTGGTATCTGGTACCAGTACGTGCAGGAAAAAAAAAAACCAAACAAAAACAAAACAAAATTTTCTGGGGCAGTCCAGTAAATACTTCCCAGTCTCTTAAGCATTTAGTAGCTAGTTTTGCTGTCCCTTCGACTCCGTGAAGGTGAAATGCGCGGTATTGCCACAGGGTGGCTCATGTGGCCTGCAGGGAGAGACACAGATTTTCCGCTTACACAAGCAGCTGAAGCAAGGCAGCTTCAAAAAGCTTCACGGATTGCTACAGCTGGAGAACAGAGGGAAGAACTCCTACAAGGAAAAAGCCAGGAAAGGCACAGAACCCATTTTAATTTACCTTAATCCTGCGTAGTTTCTCTCAGTGAAGCAACAGTCTTTCCTGATGACTCTGTGGGTGAATAGTGCCTTGTGACGGGAAGGCACCGAGCCCACATTCCTCAGCAGCCAAAAAAATCCCACTGACTTCCTCCGAATTTCCAAGTGACCGAAGAAATGCAGGCCCACGCCTTGATCCTACATCTGCTCACCGTGATGAAAAATGTCCTGCACTCTTCAGAGGATTTGGGATAGGTCTCTTGCTTAATCAACAGTGTCATAGAGAAAACTGACCTCACAATCTTCGCAGGGGTGGGCAGTCTTAAAAACATTATGTTAACCCTTACAATAAATGTCATGCCACAAGCTAGTATAACTAACAAACTGAAAACCAGGCATTTATACCTATCAAATGGTTCTAGAGGTGAAAAAAAAACCCTCATTTGCTTTCAAAAAGTAGCTTGGTATAGGTAGGGGAAAAAAAATAGCTACAGTAAAAATTTAAAACAAAAATGAGTATACAAATAAATTATTCTAATGCTCAGGAATGTTCTGATACTAAAGGGGGAAAAAGAAAGTGTTCTGAACAATTGGAAGTTAGGATTTTCTTGTTTCTAGTGGGTTTTCTCTCCTTTGCTCTGTTGGAATATACTTTCATCTTGAGTGAGACAAAGTTTAAAGTTTATAGTAGTTGCATGCTCAGCCAACCAGGTTCATCAGCTCAATTTTTCAAAATGCAATTAAGTTTCCTCTGATTTCATATATGCATCAACATAACGCACTTCAAAAATCCAGTGTATTAAAGCTTCTAAGTACTACATATTGAGAACGGAATTGGGAATCTAAAGAGAGAATGAGATCCAAAAAAAGTTCCCCATAGCACGGCTTCTGAACTAGGCACTCCCAAATGCTTTTCAAATCTATTAACTCTACTCACGATGAATGCTAACTACTCTGCCGAACCTGAGGACATTGCTTGAAAGACCAACATCCATAAAAATTACACAGGTCAAAATTAATTCCAAACAGTCCAATGTATCATTTAAATAATACGACACAGGAAAAAAAAAAAAAAAAAAAAAAGAAGAAATTTCTCTAAACCCTTGAGAATGTAATTCTGGCAGAAGACGACTTACTCTTTGGTGGTAACAGTAGCCCCCAGAGCAGTGCATACTGACAAAGGGAAAGCAATAGACCTCTACTACCGTTTGCAATCACAGATCAGATTGCTTTACCAGCGTGGTAGTTTTGCTACTGTTTGTGGGCCCATACCCCACGCAGAAAGTATCGGGTTTATGATAAACAAGTAGATAGGTGTGTAGCAGCTGAACAAGAGGTACAGTGTGTTCTGAAAGCACCTGGCGGCTTCTAGACCCATGAACGCCAGGAAGATGCCAGGCAGCAGTCTCAGCCGGTGCTCTAGCGGGCAGCCGACACCTTAAGGTCCCAAAGCGCTCAAGGGTCTTCCAGAGAAAAGACCCAAAAGGGGAGGAAAAGCAATCCCAGGACACTGAGGGTATGGTACCCTCCGGATAGAAAACGCTTTCTCAGAAGTTCTAGGTGTCACGCATTTACATGACAGGTAAGAAATAACACAGAAAAGGTAACTTTTTAACACAAACTGTGCTGTATTCGCTTCTTCCAGAAGACCCTATTCCCGCTTACACACAGAGGTCACTACGAGATAGCGAGATGCTGTTTCATTCCCACCACTACTTAAGAAGGGCGGCCTTTCAGGACCGCGGTTTCCTCTCCCCCTCCCCGCCAGCTCCGCCGATCCCTTTTATCCAGGGGATTTCACGCGGCGCTCCGCTACGCCGCGGCACGGCAGGACTTCGAGCTTGACCGAGCGCCCGGGGCTCCCTCCCCTCCCCTCCCCTCCCCTCTCCTTCCACCCCGCGCGGCTGCCCGGAGGCCAGGGAGCCGCCCGAGCGGGCAGCCCGCGAGCACCTCAGTGGTGACGGCCGCTGCAGAGGCCCGAATGCTCTCAGGAGCTCGGCCACCGCCCCCCTCAGCATCCCCACCCCTCAGAACTCTCGGCGCCCGCAGACACCGCGCCGCCAAGAAACTACAGCCCCCGAGGTGCACCGCGGCCAACTTCCGCCGAGAGCGTCCCCGCGCTGCCTGGCGGGAAATGGAGGCCTCGCGCCAGCGGGGCACGCCGGTAGTTGCGGTCCACACGCGGACCCAGCCCGCTTCCGCCCCTCCCGCCACGCGCCACAGGTACCAGCCAGCGACCCCGCCCCCTCCGGGCGCGGGGGCGTCGCGCGCCTCCCTTTGGGCGCGCGAAGGGGCGGGGCCGGTCCTACCGAGGGGGAGGGGCGGCCCCGGCGGTCGCGCGGCAGAGGGGTGCGAGCGCGGCGGAGAGCAGGTGAGCGGCGGGTCTTTACTTTCCTCTTGCCGCTCGTCCGGCTGGTAGGAAGGGGCGAGCGGAGGGGTTGGTGCAGAGGGCAGCGGAGGAAGGAGAGAGGAGGGCGGTGGGGAGCTCGGGCCGCGGCACTCGGGGAGACGGCCGGCGCCGGGCACGGCCGGCCCACGCCGCCTTCTCGCCGCACCGGCCGGTGGCGCAGCTCCCGCGCACCTGTGCAGAGGTGGCTGCAGGCGGTGACGCCGAACCCCGCCGGTTGGGGGCGCCGCGGGCCGGGTGCTGCGCGGGTTGAGGCGCGGCCGGGGCCGGTCGCCCTCGCGTGGGACGGCGGGGACGCGGGTCCCCTCTTCCCGGGGCGGGGCGGGCGTGAGCAGCGGCGCTTCGCCTCAGAGGCGGCTCCTCGGCCGGCGCAGCTCTGCAGCCTGACGCTTTCCGAAGCCTCGTGCTTCGGCAGGGTTTGCCAGGCCGTGCAGCTGCGCCAGCCTGGCCCCTCCGGTACCGCCGAGCTCGGCGCCGGCTCCCGCAGTTACGTAAATCGGTGTGAGCGGCTTTCTACGAGCGTCACCGCCCGCAGGCGGGAGCCGCGGCCCCTCCGTGGTGGCACCGCGCACCTGGGGGACCCAGTCAGCGGTGTAACCGCTGTGCTCCCGGCAGCTCCTCCCGCCCCGCGTTTGAGGGGGCTCCGTCCGCTTTAGGGCTGCGCCGGTCGCTGACGTTTGGGGGATAACTAATGGCAGAGTTTGTCCGGGTTTCGTCTAATTCCGACCCGTTAAATCACGGGCGGGGGTAGGCACCGTACGCGCGTCCTGCTCCGGACCCGGGGGGACTCACTGTCGGTCGTTTCCCATTCGGTAACGCCTTCGTTGGGGCGGGATTTGCCTGCCCGCCTGTGCTTGCGGGGGGCGGGAGTGGGTGTTAGCCCCCAGTTTGGAGTTCATAAACAGGTGAAGTCAGTCATTAACTTGATGAAAGTCGGGAGAAAATGATTATTTGTAGAGAATGATATAAAACCTAACTCGGCAAGCTGGCTGTTCAAATGCTCTGCTAGCACTTCGGCTGGCACTCCTGGCAGCGCTCAAACCCTAAACAGCAGCACTCAGCCCCAAACGCGGAGGTAAGGTACGTAACCGGATCGCGAATAGCCCTGCGTAGCTAAAAGTCTTCTAAATCCAATTAGAACTGTTGGATAAGGTGAAAAACCCAATCCTTAGTTATCCTGGAATTGCGTGGCTTACATGTTTCTCATTGAACGTATAAACCATTAGCTTAAAAGGGTTTGGAATTGCAATAGCTGCAAGCTGGAGGCATACCCTTTTTAAGTGGTTTCATTATAGCCTATTTGCTTCACCCGCAGAAACGGAGGTGGCTTTGTAAACACCCACTGGCATGAGTTGGTGTCACGCTGTTTTGTAGCATGTGACGGGCCAGTTCCTGGGACTACATCCTATCCTGTTTCAGACTCAACAGTTCAGTACTTCCAGTAAAAGTTCTCTGACTTTTATTTCATTCTTAACTTACAGTTTGGGACCAAGCTGAAGAAAAACACAGGTTCTGAACAGGAAACAAATTTCTTACAAAAAAAGTAAAATAAGTAAAGCTCTAGCCAAGAAAGAGAGTGCAATGCAGTCACTGGATTATCTCTTAGGTGTTGCAAACGATCTGTTTGTTCTGAAAGTTGGTGTGGTGCAATGATTCTACTGGTTTAATGCAGTGATGTGTAATACCACCCCACAGTGCAGCTTGGGTATCTGCAGGTTGTGCACCCAAATCATCTGTTGTCACTGCACTGACATAAGCAAGGAGTAATGTCATTTCTCCAAAAATGTTTTAAAAGATTATTCTTTCTTCCTTTTATTGTGTGAATTGGCAGTAAACTTCTGTATTCAAAGGAAAGGCTGGAGTCTGAAGGATGTGACACTCATTTGAGCACTGTACTCTTTCTCTAATGTTCACCCTTCCTAAAGTGCAAATCAGTGAGGTTTGAAATCCTGATGTGATTCACAGCATGAGAATAGTTAGATACTTGGAAATTTTCATGCTTTTACAGTTTAAGATGGACTGACATACATATGTATCTGAGAGTCTGGTACTACATTTGAACCTATCTTTGTTTCTTTTTCTGTTTTCTTGGGAAAAATAGATTAAATGACGTGGTGTGCCTGTTGCTCATTTGACTTGATGGTTCTGTTACTCAAAGAATACTCTTCTGTTAATTTTCAGGGTTTTAGGAAGCATGAGTTACTGGTAGAACCAGGCCATTTTATTTATATATGCATGTGTTTACTGTGTTAGTGTGAGTCAAGAACATCCTTTAGAAGCAAATACTGTGATCATCACCATTAAACATGCATTGGCGCATGATTTGGGGTGGTCTTGTAGTGTGAAAAGAATCTAAACCAGAAGACATGGCCTGGGAACAGACTGAAAAGCCCAGGCTTTTTCCTTTTCAAAGTTCAAACTCCTGAATGAACTTCACCAGGTGCCATGCAGCGTGGGCTTATTTTCCTTTCCTGGTTCAGATTCATAAAGTTATGCATCAAGCTCTAGTAACCACTTTTCTATTTCTAGATTGTATTTTATTTTTTTTAATTTCATGCAAACTTGGACTCACTTGGGTTTTTGTGTTCACAGAGATTTAATCCCACACCTCTCAGGAGCATAGCCATGTGGGGCGTTCTTTAAGGGGATGTTCACAATTTCTTATACTGGTAAACATGGAAGCATCACTTAAGTGGCAAGTGAAAAAGGAGTTTGTTCAGTTTTTTGGACAGATGGTAATATTGCTAAACAAAATCCTCCAGTTAATACTGCAAGTCTCTATTTCTACTTCTATTTTTAAAAAAAGTATCAATAAGCTTATTTGAGGCAGAAAACATACTCACTTATTGATACAGGTGGAAAAAGGGATTTAAATTTTAGTCTAGCTCCAGGAGAATGTCTTGTCTCCAAGACAGGCGTGACTTGCTTCTCTCAAACTGCATGAGGCTGAAGGAGGTGAGCTGTTGGACTGTGGAGTTAAATCACACCACCAAACACAGGACTGTGCAGCAGTAGAAGCTACTGGACAGTCCAAATCTTGCACCTGACCAGTGAAGTCAGTCAGCAGGGGTTTACCATACTGACACTCCTGTTTCCTCGGATGCTGTCAAGTGTCCAGCCTCACCCCTCAGTGAAGAAGAGGTCCTCCCGTAGAGACAATGACACTTCAAAGTTGTTCTTTTTGGTCATGTCCCCTGAGTTTTCTGACATACAGAGTATGTGAAAGTTTCCCTGTATACCTGAAAGAATAAGGAAATTTGGTTTTTTTCTTCCCTCAAGGAATTATTTTAAGAGGATTTTTCAATCTATCTTGTTGATGGTGGTTCATTTGATATTTATTTCCTTATTCATGTTTGCTAGTATTTTAGAGCAAGAAAATAAAGGGATTACTTTACTCTTGCAGTTAGGGAACTAATTTGATTTTTGCTTCAGTAGATGATTGATTTTTGTATGTATATGTATCTGTGTGTGTGACATGAATCAAGTTGATAGTTTCCTATTTCAGAGCTGCCTACAGACAGCCGATTGGTATAGGCTGGAGTGAAATAGGGTGGTGACTCAAATCTTATTAATCCAAAAAGATGGCATCTAATTTGCATCTTCTAAGAGCTCTTCTTTGGGTATTTTGTTAAAATGAAGAGATGGTGCTTTTTTGGTAGTTTGAGACTGCTGCCTCTTGCTTTTTTTAGAAATGTGCACTTGTGCACACAGATGATTAATTTTGGCTTGAAATGGTTTTCTCAAAGAAAATACATTAAATCTTGATGTATTTTTACCCTGAACTTTTTTTTTTCCATTTAATCTGCTGGAATAGAAAATTAGATCCTATTACAACACAGCTTTTGATGTGCATGCTTGTAAAACTTAATTGCTCCAATTCAAGCTACAGAAAATATGCCCAGTTAAGATTGTTACAATTGTCTGCAGCAGTATATGCAATAGAGTTGTTTTGAAAAAATACTTTGCTTTAAAACAGACCCATCACAATAGGTGAAAAAACATATTTGCATATATTACATATTCACTGAAGTTGTTTACTGTGGTGTCCTTTGCTTTGTGTCATGCATATTACTGCATGCATGTTTGGCTCCTGTAGTTTGCTCTAGTTATCTTACAAAAGCAATTTCAAGAAAAGGCTTCGTACTTGCCTAAGCAGTCACTAAAACCACTCCCAACTTCTTAGATTATACCTTAAAATAGCCAACTTTTACAATGTAACAAAATAGCACTTAATCATAAAGGACAAAAATGTTTCTTAATTTAATCTTACTTTAGCTTTCTATTTTATTTTTTGTCAAAGAGAGCTCTGTAAAGCTCTGCAAATTGCAGAGATAAGATTTAAAAGCATTTTATATGAAGGGAAATTTCTCATTACAATATTTAACCATCAGTATTGCTATGTACCATCTCAGTGCTGAAACAGATTATTCCAAAGCAGTGCATTAGTGTTGCTTTCACTTAAAAATTACAACAGTATTTTCTGTCCTTCACTGCAGATACGGATCTTGAAAAGAAGAGAAAACATGGATTATACAGTGAATGAACCTTAAACTTCTGGACCCAAACCTGAGGGTTTTTTTTCCTGAAGGATGGCAACACCATACGTTCCTGTTCCTATTCCTATTGGAAGTTCATCATCCAGCTTTACAAACAGAAACCAAAGAAGTAGTTCTTTTGGGAGCATCTCAACAAGTTCTAGTTCCTCAAAAGGACAGCTGGAGGACTCTACAGTTGGTAGTTTTAAAAAGATGAGCGTGCCTGACCAGATTGGTTCTACGTCATCTGCGTGTAGTAGTCCACTTGTTAGGACTAAATTTACAGGTACGGATACATCCATAGAGTACTGTACTCAGCCCGAAGAAGAAATAGAGCAGAATGCAGATTCCAGGAGCTGGGAGGATCGACCGTCCACGCCTACTATACTGGGTTATGAGGTGATGGAGGAAAGGGCAAAATTCACTGTAAGTTTTGGGGATAGTATCGTTCATCCTGTAATGACAAGATAACAAATGTACTTTGCATTCTCTTTTAGCAATTAATCCTGCTGTTCAGGGATGTTTACTTTACAAATACCTTTTTAGCTTCAAAGTGCCTCTGTCTGACGGGAAAATACCATTCCCATTTTACAGGTGGGAAATTTGAGACTCATAAGCAGTCTTTCCTGTTGTGGTTTGATCCTGGTGGAGGCCAGATGCCCATCAAGGTTGCTCTATCACTCCTCTTTTCAGCTGGACAGGGAGAAAATATATATTGAGAGGCTTAGGAGTCAAGATAAGGACAGGGAGACATCATTCTGCAATTAGTGTCATGGGCAAAACAGACTCAACACAGAATAAAGGAAAGAAAACTCTCTAATGTATTACACTGCACTGCACACCCAGTGACACCAGTTGGGAAGTGTGACCAGGTCTTAAAGCACCTCCCCCCACCCCTCTCTTCTTAGCAGACTTCACTTTAGTCATGACTTTGCTCCCTTCTTCCCCCCCATGCTACAATGTGGGGGAGGAATGGAGGTTTTGGTCAGTTCCTTCTGACCTTCCTTTGGTTGTTTTCCTCCTTAGCTGGAGTGGGAGCCATTTGTCACGCTCTTCCCTTGTTCCAGCGTGACCCATGGGAGACAGTTCTCCACGAACTTTTCTAACATGAGTCCTTTCTGTCTGGACTTCAGCTCCTCACCAACTGCCTCAGCATGGATCCCTTCCATGGGATGCCAGCTTTCAGGCCCAGACTGCTCCAGCCTGGTCCTCCATGGAGTCACAAGTCCCCCAGCAAACCTGCTTCAGCATGGGTCGGTCTTTCCACCAGCTGCAGGTCTCACTGCCAGGAGCTTGCTCCAATGCAGGCTTCCCACAGGTCAGAGCATCCTTCAGGTGCTTCAACCCACTCCAGCATGGGGTCCTCCATGGACTGCAGATGGGATCTCTGCTCCCTGTCATCATCCATGGGCTGCAGGGGGACAGCCTGCTTCACCATGGTCTTCTCTTTGGGCTGCAGGAGAATCTTCTTCCCCAGCACCTGAGGTACCTCCTCTTCCTCTTCTTCACTGGCCTTGGTGCGTGCAGTTCCTTACATCTTCTCACTCCTTTCTCTGGTGGCAAAAAGCAGCTGCTTGTGGGTTTTTTCCCTGCCAAATGTGATTCCCAGAGGCACTGTGACCATCACTGATGGGCTTGGCCTTGGCCGACAGCGGCTGACCTTGAATTGGCTGGTGTTTGCTTTCTTGGGCCTGCAGAAAGTTTCTGGCTCCTTCTTGCAAAAGCCATCCCTGCAGCCCATGCCTCCACCCCATCCCCCCCACCAGAACCTGGCCACGCAAAATAGAAGGGATTTATTCTGTTTCAGGTGCCTGCTTTGGGTTTCTGCTGGAAAAGTCAGGAATTACTTGCAAAGTTACAAATCCCTTGGAAATGGAACTTGTAGACGTTCTGGGTAGTTAAAACATCTTAAAGTATAGTCTTCTATTTGAAATTAATTATAAGACACCCCCACACTTGCCTTCTGCAGTTACTAGTTGCATACGACACTTGCGTTACAGTGCAAACGGGTAGTTCTCAGGTTCACGCATTGATAGGTTTAGTTTCTAATAGGGGAAGCCTGTTCAGGAAACATCAGGGTGAGTTGTCACATACATGGTATCTCGTGACAGAACACCAGCATAACTGATGTTTCCCAAAATGTGCTGCAGCTGGTAATTGATTTTTTTTTTTTCTTTACAGATAATGTACTTGTGCATTCGTTTTTGTGAATGTGGTCAAAACATTTCTTTGAGATAATTCAGCAGTGCTTGTGGGACATATTCCAGTGTGCATATAAGATGCTCTCCAGCTGTAGTTACAATGAGAACTTTAATTCCTTATTTTAGGTAAAGACCAGGTTACAGTACAAATGAAACATTCTTCATCATTAAAATGCTTGGATGCATTTTTGCTCTTTCTGAATTCAGTTTTGTTGCTGTGTTTGTTTCTGAAAGCACATAATTAACTGTTTGTTTTCAGTTGCATGTTGAAAATAAGCTTGTTATTGTGCTTTAGAATCAGCAAGTAATTAGTCCTGGAAATTTTGGTTGCTTCTGCAGTGCAAAGTCAATGAGATGGAAGATTGCAGAAATTAAGTTGAAATCACTGGTAAAAAAGAGGAGATTCAAGGGCTGAAGTTTCTTTTATGGTTTGTTAGCATGTCATAGTTCCCAAAAGTATCAATCTGAATTACTGAAGCTGGGTGAGTTAGAAGTTACTGCATGTTGGAGTACGTAGCTACCAAAGCTTATGGGAGGAAAAAAAGCTAGTTTGAAAAACTTCTCTGTTGTAAGCAATAGGTCTCAAATGAGTTGGCAGTCATGTAATGTTCAATTAGCACTAGAAATGGTGATGGTGTGCTGAATCAGATTGTTACTAAATATTGTCATATTTTCATGGAACATTCTGTATTCATGTAATAAGGCAATTCAGGATGGACTGGAAGTACTTGAATTCATTGAATTAATTTTTATGTTTTTTTCTCAAGATCGTGTGTGAAGGAATTGACAGTTGGTTTTTTAATACTCTAGTTACTAATTTTTGTTAATTACCAATCTTAAAAAAGAAAAAAACACACAAAAAACCCCAAACAAAACTTTGCAACATGTGCAAGAACACCAAAACTGTTTCAAGTTGACTTTTTTTTTGGACAGTATTTACAAGCTGATTCTGCTCATTGTTACACTTAAATAGACCTCAATTTGTGAAGAGTTGTTTTTTTATGTTGTCTAATGTTTACTTGGAAACCATTCGAAATGAGGGTCAGACTAGCTGAGTGGTTTGGTTTTTTCCTGTGTGAATTTGCAAGCAATGCCTCTGCAGAACTTCTAGTAGAAGAATAGACTAGAATACTGATCAGCAAGTAAATCTGCAAGCTTATTCCAAAGCTTCCTGTCCTGTGTTTTACTGTGCACTGGCAAAAAGTCTCCACAGTTTTGTATTGCACTTCTGCTTCATGAAATTTTCATGAAGTAAAGCTGCTTTATATTGTCGGTATGACGAGAAAGCCAAAACATCTGGGCAAACTTCTATACAGAAAATGCAAGACAAAAATTGGCATATTAATGCTGGCTTAACAGACATGTCTTGCAGCATTAATTTTAAAAGCTAATAGCTTTTTGTTAATAACTGAAATATTGCCACTGTCACAGTCCCTGACTTCCACAGATGTTGTTGCTTGAAATTAGAATTCTGTGTTTGAAAAATAGGCAAGAGAAGTACTTGCTAAGAAATTGCCTTTAATTTGCATTGTGGTTATCTCTGTGCAACTTAACATATTATAGAATACAAAAATGGCAAAAACAGTCTCAGACATGTACAGAATTTGACTAGCACTGGGACTGCAGCAAGAAGAGTATATCACTTAAGACAATCTGCTGTGAAAACACGAAATACTGGGAAAGATTTTTCTGTGCAACAGATTAGAAAATGTTTTAAACAGAATTTGGTTAAATGTCTATAAAGGATTGTTCATCATTATGATTCCAAAAGTATCTCCTCTCTTGGTTTTGGTTTGTGTTATGTTTTTTAACTAGAGAACACCTAGACTGGGAAAGCTAACCCAGTACAACCACAGAGCATCTTTTTCCTTACATTGGAGAATGGTTGTGACATGACAACCCTTCTTTCCTAGACACTGTTTAATATTTTCTAGTTTAAATTGTGCAGTGTTAGATTTGTTTTGTTCAGGCATTTCAGTATCAGTCCTCCTTAAAAAGTGGTGGTGATATTATTGATGATTATTACTATTATATATTTGCTTTTTAATAGGAGAATGGTACTGCTGTGCTGTTGTCTTGCTAAATCTGATTTGAGGGAACCATAAATACTTCAGTTCTACAATGTTAGTATACCTGTTCTTATGCAGTTATTTAGGGAAGTGGTCACAATTTGCCTGGAAAGACAAAAACCTAACATTTCAGACAACTGGAACCAAAGCAGGATGTTACTTTTATCCTGCATCACTTTTCCTTGTGAAGCAAGTCAGATGAAACATTTCTAAAAACAATTTAGTGCTCAGTAACTGAGTGTTACAATGATCTTAAACAGCTTGGCCTCAAGGATTAATGAGTAAGACCAAGTCAGCAAGATTAAAGTAGTAGATCACTGAAACATTTTTGGTAGCTGAGACTTTTTTCCTGGGCAAGAAATCTCAATGCAGTTTTGTAAACCTTTTCCAACAGTAAATTTTAAAGGTATTAAGGAATTATTAAAAAAGCTTCCTTAAATTCTGATAGTAGTTTATACTGTTTGTACTGATAACATTATCTTTTTACCCACAGTTTTCGTTTCATTAAGTAATAAAGGATAACTTCATCCTTCCAGGCAATGCAGTGTGAAGTTCTGCACATTTTTCTGACGTTCCTGTTTTTCCTTACAGGTATACAAAATACTAGTAAAGAGAAGTCCAGAGGAAAGTTGGGTGGTTTTCAGACGGTACACTGACTTCTCCAGGCTTAATGACAAGGTGGGAATTACACACTCGTAAATCCTCAACTAACTTCCCTCATTCTTCTGGCATGTTTCATTTTCTTTGTGTCTCACACTTCTGTCACTTTTTTCTTGTTTTTTCACTGCATATAAAAATGCATGCTATATTAATGAGCAAAAAACATATGATTCCTCATACTTTTTCAAGGATCCTTGGAGTAATTACAGCTAGTGTGAAGAAGGTATGTTTTTACTTGAAAGCTGTTACTGTGTTTCATAGTTTGTATTTATTGCTAATCTCTGTGATAAAGGAAATTAACTCCTTAATAGTTGTATCGACTGCAGGGAAATAGAACTAGGGGCCTTTATTCTGCAGGAATGATCCAATAAGTATTCAGTCCTTCTCAGTGCAACGATCTCTGCGTCAGTCTTCAGGCATTTTTTGTGTCTTCAAATTAATTGTGACACGTTATATCAGATCTTTAAAGCAGGGACACCAGATAAGTGAATTCTGGGTCAGGAGCTTAATATTTTTATAACATGTGAAAGTAAAAAATGCTTGTCTAAAAAGCACAAGGTTGGCAAATAGCGTTCAGCTGTCCATTTAGTGTTATTTCTACAGAAGCATAAAAACAGAAAAACAGTTATACTTTTCTATGCCTACTCTGAAGAATATTCTTTCATTGCAAATTTAACACATTTTCTTATGTTATTTCCTGCTAAAACCTCTTAACTTGAAATTTTTATTACTTGAACATGCACTTTTCTCTGGGTTCTTGGCTTGACCTATTTAGATATCTTTTAGACTACCTTTAAAGCAACAGTGCAGTGTAAAAGTACCACAAATTATTGGTGAATTAGTTTAACAGTTTATTTCCAAGGAAATTTCTGTGGCTACCTTAAATTAACAAATGTCTTGGTATCAGGAAAAGCCTGACAACTTTTAAGATGATGATCTTCTGCAATTTGAGTTGAAATCCCCAGAAGTTGTCAATATAACAGTTTGCATTTTGGTCAGCTATGTCAGATACAGGCCAAGAAATGACTTGCATTGAATTTTAGTGTGGTTATCAGTAGCTTGAAAAATTAAGGTACAAGAGGTATTAATTTTAGAATAATACTTAAATTTTACAAGCCTTCAGTCTTTGCAGCCAAATCTTTGATAAAAACATTTGGCTCCTAGCAAAATTTATAATTATTGAGTTTTCTGTTTAAAAGGATGAACTTCCTTTTTCACTGAAGCTGCTTCATCCTTTGGTATACATCTAAACTTTTATTAATATTTTGTCATTCTCTAGAAGCTGCAGAATGATGGTGTGTTTTAGTTCCTGGTGCTGACACTTCTGTATTATAATAAGTATAATCTCTTAAATATTGAAGAGCAAATGCATGCATCAGTGATTCAAGAGACATGGTACAACGCTAGCAACTCCTTGTTGTCTTAATATCAAATACAGACATGAAGTGGTATGCATGTAGAATTTCAGGACTTTCTGTACCCAATTTCTTAGATGTCTAATATAAATGAGAAATATGCTAAAAAATCCTTTTCCTTACCATCCTTGAGGTTGGTGGCAAACTATTTGTTACCTGGAATGGGTTTAGAAATTTGGGATTAATGCCAAATGAATTGAGTACTCAACCACTATGTGAATCAGTTTGGACTATTAACAAATAGGTAATAGCCTTTCTTTTCAAGAAGACCAGGTAAAGACACAAGAGCTGTATGTTTTTTGTGTCAGGCATGTATTTCATGTATTTACTTGTGAGTCCAAACTGAACTGAGGGTTGGACTTCGGCAGTGGCTGGTAGTTGAGAAAAACGTTAGAATAAGGAACACTGTCACAGTGGGGACACATGTAGATAAAATCAGGGCTAGGTGAATGAAAGCAGGTCAGTTAACTAATGGAAGTAGATAGTGAACTTAGTAATATCATTATTTATTTGTCCCAATCTCTTAAAGAAAATAAGGCAAAACAGATAGCAGTAGGATCCTAGAGTGTGTTTTGTACTTCTGCTAGTTTCTGAAATATTTTTAGTAAGGAAGAGTGCTTAAAAGGGAAATGAATGGACTCAAAACCCTCAACTGTCCTTTTATGAATGAAACAAGTAAATGCAGCAGCAGATTAAGAATTGGAAGCTGAGATGGTGCCAGTATGGGTACTCAAGTAGCCGCATAATGATCTCAAAATCAAAAGTAATTAAAAAAACACAAATAGAGATCAGCAGAGAGTGTGTCGTGCAGACACCTAAAGATTAAGGCAGAACTACTGAGGTTCAGGATGGACTGTCACAGGATGCTAACAGCAATAGGTAAAGCCCTTTGTATTGTTAGAGACAGAAGTATAGGTAGGAAGCAGTGAAGTAACAGATGCATTACTTGGGAGCTGTCAGAAGAAAACAGCAAATGGTACAACAAAGACTGAAATACTGTCTTTTGCTGTAGTGTTAAAAAAAAATATATCCTGGGGGATGTTGGAACATGACAGAATTTAAGGGGTTCGGAGCAAAGTTCAAGATTCATCCATTTGGCTGGATGCATAAGTTTTGTTTGTTTAGAACTCCTAATAGATTGAAGAAGTTTGAAGAATATTCTTCTGTCCCAGAAAATGGTGGGAGAAGAACAGAACTTTGTGAAGTTTATTACTATGCTGAGCAAATAATGAATTGACCAGTGTTTAGAACCAAGGATTTAGCCATTTCTCTCTGAGACTACCTCATGACACACAATCTATCATGCTGACGTAGGGGAGAGAAAATCAAGAAAAGATGCTGGATCCAGGCAAATCCCAGCCAGCACAACTTTGGCCCATAGCGTTTTGTGCTTTCTGAGGAGTGTCCCAGAAAGAACACCCCAGGAGCTGTGCTGTTGAAAGCTAGTCTGCTGACAGCAGCTAGCTTTCTCATACTCTCTTCATCCACAAAAGGAGCGGTCTTGGGTAGGCATACTAATCTCTTAGAAATAAATAACATGATCTACGTAACCAGAGAAGTGAAATTACCGTTAAGTAGAAATCTGAGGGGTTGAAAAGCTTTCCCAGGAGTGGTTATCTATGGTCCTGTCTGCAACCAACACAGGAACTCATTTTGTTACTTTCCTGGGTTTGGTTCTATTCCATGTTTTATTAATTTAAGAGGGGTTGTGGAGTATAGAGAGTACATGTATAGTATTAATGATAGCTTGGTAAGAGATAGAGGAATTTTGTATGGCCAAAGAGAAATTAAAAAATACCAAGAAGAGTCTAATAGCAAAATGAAATTCAGTAAGAGAAGAGGAAAACATAAATAATAAAACACAAAAGTAAAAGAGCAAGGCTTTTAAAATAAACCATTCTATAAATAAGAAACTAATACTTTTCATCAGGTTATTTGAATACACGGTGCTTGTGATGTTAAGAAAGTGCCCTTGCTTTGTGAAGTGGTATTTATATAAGCAAGGATGATCCATTAACATCATTCCTTTAAACTGTGTAGAGAGATTCCAGTTGAAATACAGTATCTATTTTAACTTTTTTAAAAAACTTAATAATCTGAAAGAGCTACTCATTAGCTTTTTCCAAGATTCCATAAAAAGTAGTTAAATAAAGTTTATTGTCAGAAGGCTTAAATTTCGCTGTGCAAGGATCAAGATGCCCACTGAAGAATTACATTGCAGCTATGTAAATACTGAAAGCTAAATTGTTTTCAAGGTAGATTCTGGAATCCCTGCCCTTGAGACTTTTGGTGTGTGCAGTACATCCCTGACAGAAGTAGGCTTGATCCTGTCTTCAGAAAAAGATGGAACGATTCTTGTGGCAGTTGGAGGAACATTGGATTTTGTTTTAAATCTGTTCATTTTTTTCCAGATGTCTGTAAATCCTCTTTGGAATTTTTCTGTGTGAAACATCACTTCTAAGGAAAGGCATCTAAAAATTTTTTATGAAAGCATTTTTTCTTTTAATCTGAATGTGTATTAGAAAAATAATTAATTGCATCCTTGGACAGGATTGTTATATAATGTTATGCTTCCATTCACTTACATTTCTGAATTAATAGGAAAAACCCCAAGTAATTCTGATGTTAAGTATACCCCATTACTACTGAAGTAACTCAAAAACACTGTTTTGCGTTAGTGCTAAGGGTTTGAGCTGCATCTCTGCATACTGAAATCTTAATGTTCTGGGTGTACAAGGAGCTACTCCTCCCTCTAAGCATCTCATCCATGCGTTACAATTCATTCTGCTAGTCCCCCCCAAAAAAGATGAGTTTTAGAGTTGTAGGTCTGTAATGGGTTTTAATAGATTTTATCCCTGGATACTTGCACCCATGTGAGCATGTTTATTTTCATACATCTTCCTTACATTTACTGACTTAAAGGCATTAAATAGCAGACTTGGAGATGTTAAATAACAAAGCAAAGTATTTAATTCCTTTTTTTATATGGTAAATTTGCACGGTGATTTGATTGCATAAGGCAGCACAGCGTCCCATAATTTATGCTGTAATTTGGATTGTATTTATGGTTGAGACTTACCTCATGCTTCAACTTAAAAGATGATGGAATGATCCCGTAATGCTGAGTAAAGGCAGTGCCAGTATTTCATCAAGGCTTTTTTCTTGGTGTTCCTCATTTAGCATTGCTTCCCGTTTCAGCTAAAAGACATGTTTCCAGGCTTTCGGTTGGCCCTTCCACCCAAACGCTGGTTCAAGGATAATTACAATCCTGACTTCTTGGAAGATCGACAGTTGGGACTACAAGCATTCCTCCAGAACCTGGTAGCTCACAAAGATATTGCAAACTGGTATGTGATTAAATGTAACATGTAGATTGGCGGGGGGGGGGGGGTGGGGTGGTGTTCAGACTCCTCATGCAGCCTTTCTAGACTCTAGCAGCGTATCTTGCAGCAGCACAGTAAGGAGCTTTGTTAACATGTGTGTTGTGCATTTGGTCGTTAGGTGAATTTAGTGTCCAGTTTAAACTAACCCCATCTTCACCTAAACAAAAAAGGCAAATTGTAGTATATTGAGCTGTACATGGATAACTATTAACTAAAAGCTGACTAATGCCATGTTTACTCATGAAACAGTACTTCTGTGTGCTGAATGCAGAACTTAGGTTGAGGTTAAATGTTGGGCTATCATAATGGAAGGTACCTACTCTACTATCTGATTAGTTCATACAATGTGTATTAAACTAAAGGCTTACATGGCATTATAGTAATAGAACTACCTTTATAGATTGCTTTACATAAGGCAGTGTAAACCACAAATCCAGAAAGGCTCCAGAAGAAATATGTCATGTGTTTAAGGAACAAAGTACAGAAGTCTCTATGTAAAACCAGCTTTTTTTAATACAAAGTTGAAGATTCTTCCAAAGCTAAAGATGAGTACAATGTAATACTGGCAAATGAAATGTAAAATCAATTTAATATAGGCCAAAAGAGAATTGTAAGTAAGGCAGGCTACTAGAAGCAGAGCAGTCAATACCCTTTTCCAATACTAGGAATAAAGTTGTAAGGTTGCTGTACCAGAGATTCTTCAAGGAAAACGTTAATTTTAATGTCATGAAGTGCAAAATGACAGTAAGTACATGCATAGAGAATCATAAACTCAGTTGTTTTCTACAACCTGGAAAATAAATTGGTATTGATAAAGTTTTCTGAATCAGTTCGTTATTCAGCAACAGTCAAAAAGCGTCATAAAAATTGTTGAAGAGGAACTTGAAAAGAATTTAAAAATCCTATTGCTTTGGGAGTCTGAATTGCACTTCCATGTAGCCCAGTGCTAAAACACACCGTTCAGTTTAAAATGAGGGGCTGCTGGAAGTAGAGAGAAGTCGAGCAAGGCTAGATAAAGCTACAGACAAACTTTGTGCAGGAAGTTTTGCTCTCTTTAGTCTGTTGCCTTGAGAAAGGGCTCCTGAACAGGGAATGTGAAATCATCAAGGGTGTAGGAAAGGCAAGTAAAGAATATTAATATTTTGGATGATTCATAGTCATCTCTCAATGTCACACTGAGTTGTGAAACTTTGTTGTGAGATGTCAGAGACAGCTTAAATTGGGATCAATGTGTGAGTTTCTCTGTCAGTGGGTAAAATACATGGCTGAGAAGTATGAAGAACTTCCTGATTATTGAATTACACCATGATAGGTGTGTCAAAAAAAGAGAGAGTTGTTCTCTAAATGCAATTTATGCTGCTGGAGACAGACTAGCAAGCTGAATGGACTTTTTGTCTGCTTGAATACACTTTAAGGCTTCATGTTTGATAATGTTCCATATTGGACAAAACAGACTTTGTCGTAATTAAAGGCAAAAAGAATCAAACCCAAAACATAACTCTTAAACCTGCATAAGGGAATTTAGGTGTTTCTTGAATCGGTTTGTATTTTGGTTTAATGAGCACATAGTTAACATATGGTTTTGAGGAAAATTCTGATCTTGGTTGTGTCAGGCTGTGCATGAAAATTAAGGTTTTTAATAAATTTTAACATGTTGGTAGTGCTTAGTTTTTTGTGTTTGGATCTGTGGAAGGTCTGGATTCTCAGGAAATTATTAAGACTTTGGAGATTTAATCTGTCGTCTTCCCCCACACACACACTTACTAGAGAATAAAAGTTACTATTAATAGAAATCAATTATTTGCACCGTACTTGAGCAATGACAAGCCTCTGACCCTTTTTCCTTGTTAAAAGCTCACCACTTACTTCTGCAGTTTTGCAGATAAGTCAAGCTGCTGGGGTTACACCAAAACCAAGTGAGCATTTTCTCTCCATAGAAAAGTCTCTTTCATTTCTCTTTATGCATTGTAATATCATTGAGACATACTGACAGTGGGAAATTTGCCCTTCAGGGATAGGAGACCTCATTTGGCATATATATATTTTTAAATACAACTAGGTCCACAAAGTAGTTTGAAGGTAAAGTGTAGGATGGCATGCAGGTGACTAAATTTAGAGTCTGCATTTTATCGATTTCTGCTCATATTTTGCCTTGTTATTGAAGAGTCAGTGAAAGATCAAATTGAAATCCACCCACGGAGTTTAATGTGTTCAATAAAATTAAATCTAACCCTCAAAGTGGGACAAGGAAGCTTAACCTGCTAAACAGAAGTGTCATACGGCTTTATATAGATGACACAGCCCTCCTCTGCTTCTGCCCTCTGTAAGGTTGGAAGAGAGGAACTCCGGCAGCCGCCCTCCCGAGAAGGATGGCAGCTAGCACGGGAGCGAAGAAAGATTGGAGACTTGGATGATAATTTTAAGGCAGAACTTTGTCCTATTTGCTAAATGGAAGGAAAAAGGCATAACACATGGAGGGGGGAGCAGGGGCAAAGCAGACTCTTGGAGTAAAGCTAGGCTGCAAATGAATGTTTAAGCCATCAGGTGCCTATTTTAGATAAAGAAACAATGTTTTCAGTGACTTGGGGCTGTAAGTTTCTGCACCCTCTTATATAAAACAATGAATTGAAGCTTTTAATTTCAGGAAAACTGCAGGCAGACAGTTTTCTGCCAGCAGCTGTAGGAAAAACAAAACAAAAAAAATTAAACAGAGTTGACCTGATGTAAATAGATGTTAGATATAGATAGGATATTTTTGCACACTTACTTTTCCGGATATTTTCTCTTTCACTCACATCATTACTACATATTATACCATTCTAATGTCAGCCTTTAACACAACAAAAGTACCAGCCAAACATAGAAATTAAGTACTTTTTAAATATGTATGAACTAAGCTGTATGAATAAGAATGAAGACACTGAATAAAAACTGTGAGCACAAGTTTTTCCACATAATGAATTCTTACGCATTAGGCATACGTGAGTCCATTCAGCATCTTTATGAAAAGAACACTTCATTAAAAAATGGACTTTGATCATCATGTTGAAAAAGGGACACTTCAAACACAACAACCCTGGTTATACTTTATATGCTTGAATAACTTTTTTGAGGTTTGAGGTTATGTTTTATAAAATGCAATTAATGACTTGTTACTGTCTGTCTTACTGGGGTGGTGATTTTGGTTTAAGTATCAACATTTTTCTGTTACTTTGAGCTCATGGCAGAAGCTGTCTATAGTACAGGTTTAGTAAATGGCTTGCACAGGTCATGGATTGTTTTAAGATAAAACAGTGGAGACGGCTTGAAAAAGAATGTTTTATTGTGTCACATAAACCAAGTGGGGAAAGGACTGTTCACAATTACAGGAGCATGTTTTTAGGTTGGTGTAAAGGCTGATGAACGGTGCAAGTGGATATCACAGAATTGTAGGGGTTGGAAGGGATGTCAAGAGATCCTAGAGTCCACCCCCTGACAAAGCATGTTTTATGAAATAAAGAATTCTCACCAACCATTGGCCCAGAAAAACACACTGGTATCTTCACATGTGTAATAAGCTCTTGAAAGCAGGCTGATAAGAATGCAACAATGAAAGAAAGATTCAATATATTTTAGATAAATATTCTTCAGAGCCTTTTTAAAACTACAAATGATGATACAAGCAATGATTAGTGTTAGCTAAAGTAATTTCTCTTCTGTAATTTTACTTGCCAAACCCAAAGCTGTTTGGTTAGATTGGTAGCTGGGTAAAGTCCTGTCTGTACTTTGCATCTGCCTCAAATGCAGAGAATGAGTGGAAAGCAGGAAATTGCTTCCTTTTGCTCTCATCTTCTCATGGGACTTAGGTGGGAGGAAGAGGCAGGGATTCAATTTGGATTCACATTTTCCATTTTTGTACATTTGTTCCAGTTAGGGCATGATGTAAAGGTTTATAGGAGTGGGTGCAAGCACAAAATTGCACAGTTACTACTTGCTGATTTATTTTGAATACCATATTCTGTTGAGAGATATTCATAGACAAATGAATACAACAGAGCAGGAAAGTGTTTTAGAAAGGTGGGTGAAGGAACATGATTTGAGATACTGAAGACTTCTGTGAAAATTAATCAAAACTTGGAAGACAGAATGAGCAAGATGCTTCAAATATTCTATAGTAAACCACAGGACTATACATAGTTCCTGCTTCTGGCCCTTACAAAATAGTGCACAGAGGGACATGGCAAGTGTTACATAATTTTGCAGAATTTTAAGTTGAATGCATTAGTTTGAATGTATATTTAGAGATGCCACGTGATATATCCATGGCACACTAGCCTTGTCACTTCTTACATAAATTATCTCATAGATATATATACACACGTACTGTATGTATAAAAACTACATACTGTGTATACATCAGTGGAATGTGATCTTAGAATAAGGGAGACACATACACCTGTCTCAGTACCCATTCTTGGTTCCGCAGCTGTTTCCTGAGGGGATCTGCATATGGAGTTTTCCTGTGTGCTTTTTCATCCGTCGCTGAGTAGGAATTTTTCACCAGGAGAATTTTCAAACCTCTTCTACACCAAAGTGATAAACTTGATTGCCAGTTGCCATGTAACAACAAACTCTATGAAAATAGGAAAATCATATTCTAAAGGGACTTACTCTCTATTTGAAAAATTCTAAGTATACTTGTGGAATTTCTTAAGTCACATTTTAAATCCTGTCCCTGGTTAACACATACGAATGAGATGTAGTAACGAACATAACTTTGGATACCTGGCAGTAAATTTGAGGATGGATGTTTGTCTCTTAAAGAAATGTTATCCTTGTATGATCGTATTTAAGTGTTGCTTGTTTTGTACTTGAAGTAACTCATTCTCTTTTATTTGGTGAAGTCTTGCAGTGAGAGAATTTCTTTGTCTGGATGATCCTCCAGGTCCTTTTGACAGTCTAGAAGAGAGCAGGGTAAGTTGTATGTAATACGATAAAAGCAGAATGCTTTTATAAATGTAATATGATAAAAGCAGAATGCTTTCAAGAGGTGGTAGTTGTTGTTAGAGAATTGTAAAATCTGCTGAACAGGATGGAATGGAACATTTTTATTTCTGCTCTGTCACAACAATTTGCAAGTTGATTTCTAAAGCTGACACGGTCTGATCAGTTTTATCAGTTCACATTGATAATCTTTGATTGCTGTACTTCATCTCTGCCTAAAGATGTAATCTCTTAGGCAAAAAGCTTTTCCTGACCAGTGAATGAAATCTTACATTCTGCTGAATATAAGAAGAGTTTCTGTAGATTTACATTTGATGCATTGTCACAGTTCACACACATTAGACTTCAGGTCAGACTTCAGGTCTTGGAGTAAAATTTTACTTGCTATGGAAGGAAATGAAAGAATTCATTCCAACCACCAAAACCAGTGTTCACGTAGGTAACAAAGTAGTGTTGTAAACCAGCAGCCTTTCAACATGCACATGAGCACATCAAACAAATAATACAGTATGCTGCAGCCTATTTGATTCAGAGTAGGTTTCACTGGCATTCAGAGGTTGTATGAAGTCTGTCTAGAGCTGGTGGCCTTAGTTTTCTTGCTTTATAAAACAAAATGTGTGTTGGAATTGCACATGCATTGGTAATATTGTAGAAACTTTGAATGTCAAGTAATGTTCTTGAACCAAATTTCTATTTACCAGTTTATTTTGCTTGTAAGTGGGAGTGCCTTGGCTCTTTTTACACTACTGTGTACATCTGAAGGATTTAGTGTGATTTTTGTGTTACTGGCTTATATTGATTTCTGTAGAATCACTTTTGATCCTAGCTAGGAACCTAGTTGAAGAAAAATAATATAAATTGCAAGAATTACTCAGTTAAGAAATTTAAATACCCTTCTTAGAAAGATTTTGGTTGTGTATACTGCGGTGAAGCCTCAGGGTTGTTCTTTCACCACAGGAATTCAGGCAAACTGAAATAGTTGTGCTGTTGTAGTTTTGGCTATTAACCATTTCTCTAAAGTTAAAGACAGTTGTCATAACAGTCTGGTTTCCAAGGGATACGTCACCTTACTACAAAATGGTTGAGGTTGGAAGGGACCTCTTGAGATCATCTAGTCCACCTCAAGCAAGATCAGCAACTGCAGTCTGCCCCTGGCATGTCCAGTCAGGTTTTGAATATTCTTCAGAGGAGACTTCACAGCTTCACTATGCAACTTGCCCCATTGTTTGATCACCATCGCGGTGAAAAAAGTGTTTTCATGTGTTCAGATTGAACTTCCTGGGTATTAATATATGCCTGTTGTCTCTTGTCCTGTCACTGGGCACCACTGAGAGGAGTCAGGGTCCGTCTCCATTCCATCTGATGAGCAATTTATGCCCATTGATAAGATCACACCCAGCCTTGTCTTTTCCAGATGGAAGAGTCCCAGCAGTCTCATCCTTTTCTCACATGAAAGATGTTCAGGTCCCTTAGTTGTCTTTGATTATGAAATTTGAATCATGAGACCTGGGGTCCTGGTGACAAAAAGCTGGAGATCAGCCAGCTCCCTCAGCACTCATGGGTGCAATCTGTCAGGCCCCGTGGACTTAAATATGTCCAGTCTGGTTTAAGAGCTCCCTGACCTGGTCTTCCTCAGCTGAAGGTAATTTTGTCTTGCCCTTGTCTTTCTCTCTGGTTACAGAGGCCTTGGATTCCTGAAGGCTGGTCTTACCAGTCAAGACAGGCAAAGATGGCATCGAGTAACTTAACCTTTTCAGTGTGATTTGTCTTGGGTCCCCTGTACTGTTTGGCAGCAGGTTTCCCTAGTCTTCCTTTTGTTGATTATGTACTCATAGAATCCTTTCTAGTTTCCTTTCACATGCCTTGCTGGATTCAGCTCCAGGTTGGCCTTCAGTTTCATAACCCTGCCACTGTAAGATCAAATAGCAGCCCTGTACGACCCCTACTCACCTCCTTTGTGTTTCCAGTGCTTAGTACACTTGCTTTTTATGTCTGAGTTCAGTTAGGAGTTCCTTGCTCATCCGTACCTTCGCTTGACTTCAGAGTTGTTGAGTGGACCATTGCTGAGCTTGAAGGTGGTGATTATTGAATGTCAACTAGCTGTCTGGGACTGCTCTTCTCTCCAGGGCAGTCTTCCATGCAGAAATTCCAGTCCTTCCATTTCAGTTTTCTAAGCAGATTTTTTTTAAGAGGTCGATGTCTGCTTACCAGAAACCCCTAGTTGTGGTCCTGCTTTTTGCCTGCTGCTGCCTGTCAGGGCTCTTGCATATCAGAGTGCATCTAGATCCATCCCTCAGTAAATGTTTTTCTAAGCAGTATCTAACTATGGGACAAGCACTATGGTACGCATAACTATTCCTAGAGTACATTTTTAAAAGTATCTCAGAAATCACTTGTTTTGCCTTACTGTTGTCATATAAAGTGTTGCAAAAAAAAATTCTCCTGTTACTGTTTTCCTTATAATGGAAAATACAGGTATTTCTCTCTTCTTTTTTTCTTTTGTCTATTCTATTTTTTCACTTCAAGTAGGACTTGCCAAACACTTCTGTTTCTTGAAAAGGTACAGGTACTTCCCCACTAGAAATCAGTGAGGCCTTACAGAAATGTAATGACAGAAATATAATATTCATTAAAACAATATTTTCTGTTACATCCTTGCTAGTTGTTTCCATGTGTCCTTTCCCAGCCATCACTGTTTCATGATCCACTGAAGGCCTGAAGAGTTCTTCCAGCTAGCCTAGTTCCATTGCCCTTTCAGAACTTGGAGGGAAAATGGGTCCCACCTGGGTATTGCAATGATGCCGAACTCCAGGTGTCTGACTCTTCAAAGAACACAATGTCTCATTACACACAAGTCCCTGATAGGTCTCTTTTCAGCTTTGGTTCACCTTTCTGCTACGACAGCATCCTTCAGAATATACCGATGTTTTCTTACTCAGTTGTGAACAAGGACTTCTTTCCTTGGGCAGCTGATCCACAAATTGCAGCTGAAGATTTCTACTTTTATTTCCAAAGGCTTCTTCCCAGTTTGCATACAGAACAATGAAACAGTCCACAATACCTGTGGAATATTTTTAATTATTCTGTGAATAGGGAAATTTACATAAACCTAAAGGTAGAAATAGTATAACTTAATAATTTTCTTAAGGAAATAATGGTTAATTTTCAGTTAGAACACTAGCATCCCTGAAGAGTTCTACAAAATACACTAGAATTCACTTAACTGGCTTGGATGAAACAGGTTGACTGCTCAACTGGAATGACTGCTAAAGCAATCACTAAAAATGCTATGT
The DNA here is from genome assembly GCA_027925045.1 of Hypotaenidia okinawae. Lineage (NCBI taxonomy): Eukaryota > Metazoa > Chordata > Aves > Gruiformes > Rallidae > Hypotaenidia > Hypotaenidia okinawae. The sequence goes on along the minus strand of BSDF01000002.1, from coordinate 133,859,041 downwards.
GAAGAAGGAATTGCATGCCACATGTTCTCAGCTCTCGTAGATGTGAATAAAGCTGTGGCTTAGCTGATTATAGGGCTTCAGTGCCTGTCAACCAAGATAAATTTGCTATCTGAGTCAAAGAAAACTGAGTAAAAAAAAAAAAAGCAATGAAAAGCACAGCATATTTTTAATAGTATAAATACAGGGAAATTTAACATTTTAAAGCAGCTGATAAGTCAGCTTCAGTTAAGGCAGAGAACAGTATTTTGAGGTTTGTAGCCCATTTTAAAACTTCAGGAACACCATTGTCTTAACAGCATTGTTCTTAACTGAGCTTATATAAAAAGCTTGTATTCATTGGATCCTGTGAATTAGCAGTGTTAAGCCAGGAAAGGCTCCCACTTTGGCTTCCTATTTATTAAGTCTGCATTGCCCGTTACTGCTGGTAGCCCTGCTCTTTCCAGTAATAGATGAGCAGGCTCTGTGCCAAGGCTTCTTTCTGTCCCTTCCTGCATGCAGTGGGTATTGCATTAGGCTTTGAGGTTGCTCACTGTCAGGCTTATCCAGGTGTAGCAGGTACATGTGTCCTCAGCAGCACAGCGCAGGGTGCTCGCCGTGGTTGAGTAGTCAGTGTTCTTCACCTTGCATCAAACTTCTTTCAGAACAGTTTTTTATCAACCTTCTGTCATGTTTGTAACAGCTGTTTGGTACAGCTGTCTTGATCCTGAGGAAGAATATGCACCTTATCCAGATATTCCTAGCTTCTCAGGAATAATTAGGTACTTTGAAATTGACTTCCAAGTCATTCAAAGCTTATATGAGGGGCAGGGAGTTCAGCTGATATCCCAGATGGGCAAAAAAGTTCAAAATCAGGGACTGTGCATCAAAGGAGAGAAACTTCATTCTAATGACTCTGAGACAAACATATGATGCAGTAAAGTATTTGCACTGCAGTTTAGCATAATAAATTCAATGTTCAAAGCAGAGGCATTATTTTATTAAGGAACAGAACATTGTTTTTAAGTTCATATAGCTCCTTATAGTAATAAATACAAAGAAAATCAGGTATAATTCTGTTGATATTTCTAAAAGAAAAGTCAATAAAGGTAGCCCACCCAAGTTAAATGGAGGATGTGCTTAAATTTGTCTTTTAGGCTTTCTGTGAAACTCTGGAGGAAACAAATTACCGTCTGCAAAAAGAACTGCTTGAAAAACAAAGGGAGGTTGAATCGCTGAAGAAATTGTTAAGTGAAAAGCAACTTCATATAGATGCTATTGAAAGAAGAATTAGGTATGTAGAAATGTCATGGGGTTTAGGAGCTTCTTTGCATGGAGATGTTTTCTCTATGTAGTCATAAGCACCAGCTTTAAATGTATCCTGGGAAACAATTTTCCCCACCTAACCACACTAAGCAATATTTTCAGTAGGCTCTTGCTGGCTCAGAGGCTGCTCTTCAGTGCAAAAGACTGAGAAACTGTTGTCCCATCTTTTTTTTTTTTTCTCTCTAAAGTAACTGGGACTGTGTTTTCTAATCCTTTAATTCCTGTAAAGATAAGGCATTTCTCTTCTGCTTTTGAAACATTAGATACGTGAAATGACTTGCTGGAGATGAGAGCACTGGAAAAATTGCTCTGAGTTACAAAATTTCACCCCTGCGCTCAGATCTGTGACAGAGCATAGTGATATAATGATTACATGTCTGCATTAATGTCTCTTAGGTTGCTCTGAATTGCCTGGAATGATGCCACAGATTGTCCATTTACATCTGAGGGGGGAAAAAAATGGTGGCGGTTATGAGGTGGAGCAGGAGGGGAATGAAGCAACACTTTATGGTGCCTGTCTGCTAAATTTTGTAATAGGCCCCAGGGAGTTGATGTTGGGCTATTCAGTGTCCTGCTAGACCTGCTGAGGCAGTCCCTGTGGGATTTCCTTACCAAAGGAGTACATTCCCATGGTCCCTTGAGAAGTTATTTTCAGTTGTTGAGTCTAGCATATCCAGGTTGACAAAACAAATCACATCTTTGGATATAAGGCTTAGGTGAACTATGTTTGGAACAGGATTTAAACAGAATCATTGTGGCTTATTGAAAGTTCTGATCTGAATACTGTGTCACTCCTGAAGGAAAATAATTTTACTTGAAAGATCTTTCCCTGTCTGACATGAAAGTGCTTACTGCTGCTGGCTTAAAGAGTCAAGGAGAGTTAAGTAACTTTCATTTGACTAAAATATGATGATAGGAAATTCTGTGTGACCAAAACCAAAGTAAGAAGGCACGAGTAGCAAAAAGTGATTTTTATTTTAGTGCTTTCCCTGAAGATAATGGGTTTATAAATACAGAAACACACTGCCAGCTTCCCTAGACATTTAAAATTACTGAAAGTCAGCCACGTAGTACCTGGGGTCTTAATGGAAAATAATTCCTGTGAGTTTTAGTTATAAAAGTTACCAAATACAAATCTGTGATCTTGTTTAAGAAATTCAGCTTGTCTGATGGGAATTGAACCCAAAGGAAACAGGTCTGTCTTTGGTCTTGCTGAAGTGCAGTTTTGATGAGACGACCCAGTGTGAAATAGGCATGTTCTGGCTTTACGCTCTAAAGGCCGAGTACCTGGAATGGATGTGAGACAGGAGGGGACAGTTGGACAAGGCATCAGACTTGTAGGCCTCTGCATATCATGCTGGATTTGTCCCAAGCGTAGGCCAATAATCACATTAGAAAATACTGCTGAAATATTACTTAAAATATGTGTGTTTAAATTGCTCTACTACTGTTTCTACAGTTTTATTTTAAAAGTGTGAAATACTGTAGTACCATTTTCAACACAAAATTGTTCACAAGCTTTTCTTTCCAATTCAACCAGCATTTTTTAGTGCTAAATTGCTGTGTTTCAACACAGAGCAGTACTTTGGAAACACATTTTTTTGATAATTGTGTATGAACATACTCCCATTTTTGGCCAAGTGAGTCAGACTGCTGACTCATGTTCCCTTTAAAAAGAAAAATTATTACCTGTGTCTCTGTCATTAATGGGAGAATATGTTGCTCTGAAACTTAGAATGTGACTCTGAAGTTACAGTGAGAAACTGGTGAAGAAATGTTTTATCATCTTGCCTGTCTTCCTTCTGACTGTACTTTGGTTATAATCCTGCTGCCATTTAGGCAAGATGTGTGTGACTTAGATCATCATCTGATGGCAATTTCTAACCTTAAAGTCACAATCACTCCTCTGTACTGCAACTAGAGGATTGAATGTAGTTTAAGAATAAGCAGCTGGAGCAAATAAAGAGTTTAAATAGTTACTCAGTGCAAGCCCTGCATCTCTGCCTTAATAAAAGAAATGGGGCATGTAGGAGTGAGATCGATAGGTTCCCAGAAACTGCAAAGTTCAAAATGAAACAAGCTGCTCATCAGTGATGAATGTTTGCTGGTGGTACTCTGCTCTTATTTGTTCTAGGGATTTGTCTTTAGGAAAAATGACTCGTCAAATGTCAGGAGAAGAAAGTGAGTGCAGTGGTGAGGTGGAGTCTTCTGCAGTAGAAGCAGACCAGGGTACCCTGGGTGAGGACAGCTGGTAAGTGCCGTTATTTTACTTTAAATCTGTTTTTAAATACTTGGTCTTGTATCGATTCTGAATGGCTAAGGAATTCAGCACTCTGTTGCACCTCTCTGTAGTTACCCATGTTCCATAAAGGCACTCATGATGGATAATTTCAGATCTGGAATAAGTGATAAGTTGAACAAGCTTTGTAAATGGGGATTGCAGGCATAAAAGGACTGTGGAGAATCATATTATTTTCCATTTGACAAAGTTTATTGATCTGTTTTTGCAGCTCAGATAAAGAGAGCCATGAGGCGTGCTGGAGTGGCTCTTTGGCCCAGAGTGCTGTGCCAGAAATTGAAGTTGCTGAAGTAGCATATACCGCTGATGAAGAAGAATAACTCAGTTAGCAGCTGCTGTTACCTGGGAAAAGTTCGTGTTCGGGACATACTCTGTGGGTAGGGGCGCATAGAGGCTGTGAAGGATTTACAGCAGAGAGCAAGAATGCACATACTGAATGTTTACAGAAAGCCTTACAAATTATTAACGCAAGAAATATACCCAGTGCTGCTTCAATCTCAGTTTTTATCAAGCCTTTATATATTTAATATATCAAAGTCTAATAAGGGCTAAAATCAGCTGAAGTTTAGATAATGTACATACACAATTTGGCTGGCTTTCCTAGCAGAGTGACAAAACCTTCCTGTTAAATCACCAAACACATCAGATGCGACCAGTGTGACGCATTGGATGCGTTCATCTGTTTGGTACCTGTGTTTTGTTCTTCTTAGAGCCATAAAGGAACGCTCGTTGAAGTGTGAGCAAACTCACCTGACGTTTAATAAGAGTGTAAAACGTGTTGGTTTTAAATCCTAGAGTTGAAGAATGTTTCTCTGGAAATTTTAATGCAATGCAATAGGAAAACTTACAGTACCAAGAGAAGGCCTTGTGACATGGGATTACATTAGGACATTTTAGAAAAACGGTCATTTTTGCTGAAGGAACTAATACGAGACCCCCAGAACACTGTGTATTTTCATCCCAAGATTAACATGCTGTGGTCATTTTTGTTTGGTAATGCTGCTGTTAAAATCTGGGATATCTCTGCTATATACCCACCTAACGATAACATCGGTGAGCTTGCCTTTCACTTGGAACACTACCTCTTACCATTTTGCTAATACACTCAAGTTTGTTTAAATAGAGTCCAGATTAAATGGAGATGACTGAAAGACTTGTAAAGAAGCCATATTTTTCCCCACGCAGTGTGTAACTAGATCGGCTCTAGTTGCAGTGTATTTTTGTTTCAATACATTGTACACATGGGGATATCACTACCTACAGTCTGTAGCCTATTTTTCAATATGTATTAAGACAGGAGATGCACTTTATAATTAAGACTCTGTTGTGCCAAGTTCAGTTGGCTAATTGGTTGAGAAAGGGGCGTTGCAGGGAGATGATTATGTAGTGCCTTTTTGTATTTTACTTGTTCATTACTGCAGAATTCTGTTACAGTGCTCTGGGTCAGCTCTGTGGAATCTGATGCAGCTTGTTTCTGTTCCTCACTTATTTACTGAAAGTGCCTTGTTTTATTCTGCTTTTCCAATAGGAAGAATGCTGTTTTGTTTTAATTTTTTTTGTTGTTTTCTTCGCCCTATACCACCCACATTGTTGTTTAATGTTGTCAACATGCAGTGTCTTTGTGCTGGAGTTTTCAAAGGGAGCTTTGTACTTCAGGCCGTGCGTACCATGACCTTTATGCAGAACTGTTAAACCTTCCTGGTGAAATAAAACTATGGACAAAACACCTGTCTTGTCTTTTTCCATTGTAGAAAAAAAACATGTGATGCCTTATTTAGTAAAAAGGATTAAAATGCTATTAGACACATTTCTTACCTCAGTGATTTCCTACAGTTAATCAACTTTCGGTCTGAGTTCTGTTTGTACCAAAAACTGCCTGAAAATGAGAGAATTCTGTAATGAGGTGCTGGAAAACTTCCTGTACTTCTGTTGAAGGATAAAATAAAAAAGGAAATCATTTTTTTTATATACTCCACATGAATCCTCATAGATGTTGAGCAAACTCAATAAAGCTTCGACACCTTACTGAAACTTCATGTAAACTTGTTGTCAAATATCACACCTTCCCAAGACAGGTTAAACTGTATATTGAAATTGTGTGAAGTTTATGATTCTTCAAAACCATGGAAAGGTGCTTGGGTTGCAAGTGCTGGGGGTTCTGAAGTACTTCAGGTAAGTCTCACATCTACCCACTAAAGAAAGCGTTGATAAAACCTTAACAGGTTAGTCATGAGAGGACAAAGGAACAGGAATCTTGTGCTCGGTCGTCAAGGTTTATAGGAGATTTTCCTGACCCCAAATACTGAGTATCACATGAATAGACAGTTTTGTTAGGAGGGACCTTCTTTTTCAATCAAACTTGAGACAAAAAATACAAACTTGCTCAGCAGCCACATGGCATCACTTGGCCTGTGCTAAGGAGTGGTTACCCGCTGAGGGCCAGTGAAACTGGGGCGTGCACAGCCCGAGCCAGGCACTCTCCGAGCCTGTCCGGTACTGAATTTCCTGAAGTGCCCTTACTTCCATTCTGGTGCTGTGTTCCACTGTTACCATCACATTTCACTCACTGCTGCAACCTCACTACAGAAGCAGCCAGCTCTCAGCTATTTCATTCATGAGAATTGGACAGCAGGGTCCTGGGCTCTTTGCAGCGAGGGGAGGAGCATCCAAACCCGGTATCGGGGGCAGTGAGCTCATCGCAGGAATTGCAGCTGCTAATCCTCTGCTCTTCCTTTGTAGTGAAACCACTCCAGAGGTAATTAATTGCTTTAATAGTTCAGCCACTGATAGACAATGGGGTTTTCCCCCTTACTTTTAGATTTTAATACATCAAACCCAGGTTAATCTTATTAGGGGGTGCATTTTTTAAAGACAATTTCATAACCCTGCAGGATTTTTAAATTATTTTTTTTTCTTCAGTCTGCTCACTCCTCTTCTCTGCTTTTGATTTGGACACTCCTAAATCAGTCAAAATGCTGGCTGCATGAGTCCGTATAAAACTGCTTCTTACCTTTCTGGCTGTGACATCTGTTAATTGCTGTGACTGTAACTGTCCCACTGAACCAGCTCAGGGAAGAGATCAAATTCTTTTGCACACAGAACTGCACCTTGGGTTGCAGCACTAGCATCCTGTATCCTCCCTCTCTCTGAAACATCTTTTGCTCTGGGGGTGTCATTGCTGTGGAAAACAGGGACCTGCAGCGCTGCTGTTCTGTCCCAGATGAGTTCCATTCTGTGCATCTCATCAGGCCACAGAGCAGTTTGATTTTTCTCTTGGTTGTTTCTGTTCCTTTGTTGAAACAGCTGTGTAGGAGTAGCAATTAACCCTGCCAGAAATCTGCATTTCTAGTAAAACTGGTAACAAATGCAGCTTTCTGCAGAAGTTTCATGTGGTTTTGGTTGTGAGGTTGAGGTTTTTCCCCACTGTGCTACAGGAGATCTAATACACACTGGGGGAGGAATTCTGTAGTTACACTCTAAGGCTGCTGCTGATGCAGTCAGGTTTTTTAATAAATGTCAGCACAAGTAAATAGAAGCATGAATCAGCAAGGAAGGGAAGGATCCTGTGGGAAATGTTCCCTGTGTGGAGCTCCTACCATTCATCTCTGTACCTCATTAAACCTTTGTCCCAGAGAACAGCACATTGGTGTTTCTAGACAGACACAACATTCAGAACTCTATCTGCAGTTTTTTGATAAAACACAGGGCTTATAACTGAGCTGCACCCTCACATCTGTGTTTGTCTCTTGGAACTTGGAGGACAGATAATGTCACTGCCTCATAAAAGGTCACTTTTGAACAGTTTGTGTAGAGTTGGTGAGAAGCGGACGGTACCGACCAGGTTTTGTGCTGTGTTCTGATTCTCTCTTCATCACACTTCTGGTGCCCAGGATCCTTTCTGAGAGAAAAGGTGAGAGAGGAGATTGCCTTGTCCATAGTTCACACTCCAGGTTTCTTTTTGTCTTTGAAAGTGAAAATCACTTCAATCATTTGCTAACCAGAAGCACTTTTCCACAGTGTTAGTTTCTGTGCTGTGGGTGGTTTAGGTTCTGCCATTTGAACCTGCTCAGGAACATCTCTTCCCAGAGTGTATTTGTCCATAGCACTGGTGATTCTTTGTAATCTCTGCTTGGGCTGCTAACCTTTCTCCTAGTTTTGTTTCAAAGGGTAACCTCCTCTACTTGGTTCTCCTCAGCTTGTGCATCACAAAGAAAGCTAATGAGAGCTTTTCTCAAATCTTTTCAACCTTCTTCCACAGTTTGACTTCTCTTTTTGTTTCTGATGCAACTGTATGGCTTTGGAAGAGGGGGAAGGTGAGGAAATGCAGTCCTTTACAGAAAATGATGAGAGAGAGATCCATTCTTACCTTGTAATAGATATAAATGACAAACCTATGTCATCCCTACTTACGAGTAATAGTGACAGTTGGCCATAGATATCCTGCTGTTGCTTTACATTCTCCAGTCACACAGCCTGAGTGCTACACTCAGCCAGGAGATGTTTCTCTTGTCATTTCTCCTTAGGTTGATGAATTCAGAGCCATTCCAAGGGTTGTGCCAGTGTCAGGAGGAGGCTGCAATGAGATGTGTCTAAGCATAACCCCACGTTACATACAAATCTCCTTTTTTTCTCCTGCTGGGCACATTTTAATGCAGTTTTATCCACCATAATCAAAATAAAGCTATGTTAGTATTGAAGGATCCTGGTTAACAAGGGTCAGTCTGAGTTATGCCAAGGCTGCCTGGAGCACAGGATGTGTGCAGGCCGGTGGCTTCTGAAGGCATTTTTCATTACCCTGCAGAGGTATCAGGAAGGTTAAAGGAGATAGACAGGCAAATGGCCAAAGGTACCGAGTTCCCAAATGTAATTCTGTGTGGCTGGATAAATCAGAACACCTGATACATAAGCCAGTCTTAAAGGACCCTGAAAAATTTTAGCACAAAGTCTTTCTGCAACGGAACAGCGCCTGGCCTGGCACTAAAATGACACCAGGGTAGCAAATCATGTTCTAGCTGAACTGACAAAGCTGCTCTTGCTCTTTTTATACCTTTTAACTTCCAACTGACAGGCAGCAAAGCAGTCTGCAATACGTTTGTCTCGCACATGACCCTGATCCTTACCCTCTGCCTGTCCCTGTTCATGCAACTTGTGGCTTTTCTGTCTCATCAAGGATATCCAGCCCAGGCTGGAGTTCTGGCATTGCTTGCAGGGCTCCCGAACTGCAAGCAGGGCAGCATGGCTCTGGGGAAAGAGGAGATCTGGGAGAGGTAAACTTGAGTAGTAATTTCAGTCCTCAGGGGTGCCACCACTGCTAGTCAGCACTGAACCCTTCAATGTGGAACGTGGGCCATCAGGGAAGGGCCTCATCGTGGGCCTCACAGTGCAGAAACCATCAGCGTGGGTCTTCCTGCCAGTGTGTGTGGTGGGTCCTCTCATCGAAGTGCTGGCCCACTAAAAGGGAGTTGGAGCTCAACTCCCAGCACTGGCTGAGTCTCATCTGTCTTGTGGGAAGTTAGCAGGTTCTGCACAACCCTTTGTAAGCCTTCATGATTCGTACACTAACCTGTGTTTGCTTGGTTTTCAACACAGTCTTCATGGAATCTTTTCCCCCTTTTAAGCTCTTCAGGAGACGTTGAATGCTCACTGTCTCATACTCAGCACTTCTGTGACTCAAAGATCATGGAGGTGCTCTCCAAATGATGAATTTGCCCTCACTTGGAAGAGCGATAGGTATTGTATTTCCCTCTGCTTTGCAAAGAGGGAAATTGAGGAAGAAACCAATTATGTGATTCACCCTAATTGCACAGTAAGTCAGTTGGGGTAGTCCTAGTATTACTGCTGAGCCCGTGGACTTGTCAGCAGGTTAAAATTAGATGATTCGCTGATCTGGTGAGGCTCCTGTCTGTATACAGGAACTGTGTCTTGCGATTTGTCAGCTGGGATGTAAATATCCTTGCCATAAATTATGAGCTGATTCTAGGTTTTGTAATATTCCTTTCTACTACCGGTTCATACTGAAAGCACTAGGACGTTTCCATCAATGTGGAGAAACAAGCCTCCACAGTCTCAAGCCCCTGTGGATGTAATACTTTTCATCTAGCAGAAACCACGGCTGATGACCCCGAAGCACCGTTCATTTGTTTGCTTGACAGTTCATGTGAGTTTGTCAAGCACTGCTCATCTGGCAAGTGCCTAATGGGGGAAGGTTGCACACTGGCCTTTCGAGACCTCATTACTGGTTTGCATGCTTGAAATGAGAATAAATAAATAAGTGCATAAATAAATAAATGTCAGTTGGGAAGAAGTGACCACGCGTAGTATCCCTCCTACAGGACCTCTCCTCCACAGTTTCCCATGGCTCTTTCCTAGCTGTTCTCAGCAGTTCTGGTAACTGGCTCCTGGGGTGGATGGTTTGTCCTGAGAGGGGGTGTCTCCCTGGGCCCCTCATTCCATCCTGAGAGGGGGTGTCTCCCTGGGCCCCTCATTCCATAGCACAAACGTGCCAGTTACAGGAGAAGGCAGAGGCACCAGGTGAGAGATCTACCCTGTTAGAGCAGCTGCTTTGTACCTTTTGAGAAAGCCTTGCCCTGAGAAGTTTATTTTTGTCCATGTCGATGTGCTGCTTCAGTTCAGAAAACTACAGCATCACTTGCAGAGTAATGTAAACCTAACAAACACAACAGGCGACTCCTCTTAAGAGTTGGGCAAGGGGATTTGTGTGGGAAGAGGCAGGGGAGAAAACTGTCACTATGGAACCTTCTGAAAAGCATTAAACATCAGCCGTTCAATCAGATGCTTAAGTGCCTGTGGAGGTGGCATTTCTGCTTACGCCTGCTAGAAGAGCCCAGATAAGCCAGCTTCTTTGTGGAGATCACTGGCTTTTGCAGAGCGGACTCAACCGTCCCTACTTAAATAGGCAATTAAAAAATAAGTTGAGAGTGTTGCAAAATTAATGTGCAAACTAATGCGTTACGAAGGGGTGTTAAACAATGAAAATAAAGCTCAGCCTCGACGCAACTTAACCTGGGAAACAGAAAGCAATTAGCTTATCTCTCTGCTGTCAGCATGCTGCAGCCAACTGCTGGCACCCTCCATGTCATAGCGAGCGCTCCAGTTCCAAATCTAGAAGAAGTCAGACAGACCAACATCTTTCACTTCTCAAATGACGTGAGTTACACAAGACTCATGATCATCCAAAGGTCACAGCACGAGATCTCTTCTCTCAACAAAGGGGCAGCTCTGTCCTGCTCTGGCAAAGCAGCTGCTGGCTCAGGTTTCAGTTTATTCAGGCACAATATGTGCTCTAGCCAGACCCTCAGCCTACAGAAATTAATGTCGCGAGTATTTAGCGTTTTCCCCCATCGTTGTTTTTTCTCCTGTTGGTTCTTTGTGAAATAAACCTCTGCATTCAGCCACAAGTGTCTGATACCATACATACATAAGGTCTGTCATCAGGTTAATGTGAATATGAACCTTTTCCAGCATGTCTTGCTCCGTGCAGGAGGATTTTTTTCCCCAGCTCAGAGCTAACTCGATCAAACACATTTTGCTGACAGAGCCTGCAAGGAAGGCATAGGGAGACAAAGGTTTTAACCTGAAAAGTGTGAGGAGCAGATCTCTGCCACT